>JAOXNN020220060.1:0-15343 GCA_028571205.2 Hydropsyche betteni
TAGCCTTTTGAAGCCAAAGCCAAAACAGTCGCTGCTCCAATTCCAGAGCTGGCTCCGGTAACTACTGCCACTTTCGTCATTGCTGAGGATTCCATAGTTGTTGGTTTCACTATTCACAAAAAGAATATGATGCTTCGGCTGTCCGATATCGTGTATTTATAGCATGTGTTATCGTTGTATAGTACCTTATTCTATCTATAATAGAAGTCTTTTGAAGTTATTTACAGTGTCTCAAACACGTCAGTAATTGATTCCTTAACAATTGTGGCCTTAAAAATGTTTTAAGAGTTAATGCAAAAAAAAAAATTATTAGATTTAACGCCCGGTTTAAAATTTAAGTTTCTAAAAAGTTGACCCTGACATACACATGCTCATGTGAATTGTAGATAATTTTCACTTATCATGCAATGTTTTTCGATATAACCACATGTTATCAACATCACCACTAAAAAAATACGTTGTGTCATTTATCAATAAGTGACATCTATCGAATATTTATGAATAAGAAACAAATCGAGTGTTTTTACATATTGAAAAAATATTTATATTTTGGTCAAAATATCCTAAAATTGGTTTTTAAGTTTTTTTAGTAAAAATATAATATGCATACTATAAATAAAAAATTGTACGGCTCAAAATTAAAATAATCAATTATTGATCTAGCGTTTAAACTTTAAAACCAATGGTATAAAACAACGATTTGCTGCCTAAAACTAACGACGTTACAAAAATTAACTTAATAAACGGCAGGTTAATAAAAACGTATTTTTTATTTCTCCAAAATCATACAAATATTTGAATTTTTTGTATACGATCTCCTACATATAATCCCATATATATAATCCCGTATATATAATAGAGGATATCTGTGTGTGTGTCCGTGTGTCTGTGTGTTCGATGACGCTCGCGACTTTAAAACGATGCGTCGATCTCCTATATACATGTATAATTCTTCGTGCGTATATGGTCTTTATGCTTATACACATACATGTATATAATCACCAATGACAGATGTCTGTGTTAATAACAAATGAATTGGTTTTATTCATTAAATATTAAATATATTCAAATCGAGTACGGGCATCGGGTAGCCTATATGTCACAAACAAATACCAAATGAATTATTTTGATTTTTTTAATTAAATATTAAATATTCAAATCGGGTACGGGCATCGACTTTAAAATAAACACAAACACGTCCCGATGTTATTAACATCGGGCCTACATACTATAATCTTATATTCTGGAGACATTTCGCAAGGGCACGGTTATAACATAATTTTGCATAGATATATTTAATTTTTATTTTATTGCGTAATAGTATGGTTATCAATACACAACCGATGTTATTAACATCGGACCTATATACTAATATTTAATAATTATGAAAATTTCGTAATCTTATCCGCGGCAAATCACGTTTGCAAAACGTGTATCATTATATGCTATGTACTTGTGATACGAGATTGAAATAAAAATATATATACATGTATATAATCGATTTGACCATCACTCTCAAATCAAATCACACGTAAATATATCTGCCATTTTGATTTTCATTCAATTGCTGTTCAGACGTAGCGCAATTTACTATAGAGAATATTTCTGAAAAAAATATTAACAATTATGGAAAGGTGGACAGGAAAAGTGGCCGTTGTGACGGGAGCTAGTGTTGGAATTGGAGAAGCGATTGCTAAATCTTTGGCTAAAAATGGGATGATAGTTATTGCTTTGGCTAGAAATGAAGATAAAATAAACGTAAGATTCTTATTATATATATATTTTTTAAAATCATTTTAATATTTAAACACACGTCAATGCCGATATATTTGAATTATTCAAAAATTAATCAGTAGAGTATGTTCGGTTTTTTGTGATATTTTTTCATTGTACAATAATTATTTCAAAAATTTTTTATGCAAGTTTGACAGATCATGTGATTATATTTTTTTTATATTAATTATACTTAATGTAGCGTTTATCTATGATGAGCAAAGGTAAAATACACGCTATGAAGTGTGACGTGAAGCACGAAAAGAGAATTCTAGAAGTTTTCAGAGACATTGAACAAAAATTCGGAGGTGTCGATGTACTGGTCAACAATGCGGGCTACTTAAATGGATCTCCACTGGCTGGTAAAAAATAAAAATAAAAATAAAATCCAAGTTGTTTCACTTACACTCACGAAAATTTAAATTAAAAACTAACAGACGGCTCTTCTGCCATTTGGAAGGACATACTCGACACTAACGTGATGGGCGTTTCATTATGCTCGAAGGAAGCTCTGAAAAGTATGAGAAAAAGAGGAGACAGTGGCCACATCATAAACATCAACAGGTTGCACAAAAAAGTTGAAATCGTAAAACTCGAAATTTTTTCTATCAGTTTTAAATTTTCAATAATAATTTTAGTATTGCTGGTCATAGAATAAGAGAAGGTCTTTTAAGTTCTTTGGGCATGTATCCGCCTAGTAAGTTTGCTGTGACTGGTCTCACTCAAATGTTGCGAAATGAATTGAGAATGATGGGAAGCAATGTCAAAGTCACGGTGAGAAGTTGTTTGTTCCATTGTCATTTTTTTCATAAATCGCGGAAACGTCATATATCAACGTTATATATTATAGTTTCAACATTATATCGCGAAAACGTCATATATAAACGTTATATATTATAGTTTCAACATTATATCGCGAAAACGTCATATCTTAAATGGTTTTTTTTCTACGTACGTCTTTTCTTATTCGTTCTTATTATTGTGAATTAGAGTATAAGTCCTGGTTTGGTACATACGGATATGGGGAATGATGCTGCGAGTTTGGCATTTAACAAAAACAAGGATGACGATTTCAATCAAACTCCTAGTGGGTTCTTATCATCTCAGGATATTGCTGATGCTGTTGTGGCAACTTTGAGTTTCGGCCCAAATGTAGAGGTAAAAAAGTATTTTATGAGAATACCTTATTGTAATGCTAATTCAATGTCGTCTTTTGTTCAGTACGATAATTAATCCAATACGTTTCAGATTCAAGAACTGACGGTCCAAAGTAGCACTATGCCCAAAGTTTGAAAAATATGCTCGTTAATTTGGAAAAGTGTATTGTGTTAAATTATCGCACATTTATTTTATTATATTATTTTTTTCTGTATGCACTCAATCACGTTCAATAAAAATATTGTTTAATTAATTTTTTTTATAAATTTTATGATTTTTATTATAAAAATTATCTGTCCCCTTTAAGTTTTCATTCAATTTTCGATACGTTAATGATTAAATAAAATTACGTGTTTCACGTAAATCAATATGATTAATTATTACAAAATCTGATAAACACAATATAATGCATAAAATTCTTTATTGATTTTTATCAATATCACATATCATTTAGATCGTTATAAAATGTCATAAATTTTTAAAAACAAAGCTTCGGATACATAATTTATCTGTTTGATTGATTAATGAAACATATCTTTTATTTCGCAATTGAAATTGGTTTTCCAGTGGAATCAATAATCATCTCTTGAATCTGAAAGCATTGAAACATATTGATTTTATATTGATAAAATTCCAATAAAAAGCGATTTATGCAAATAAAAATATCAGTTACTTCAAGATTTTGCGGCATGCTCAAAACGGTTAGAACAGCTTGAGATACATCTCTGGTTGCCAAATAACCTGGATGTGGTGCAATTCCTACACTCACTTTTCTACTCATATCTGACTTATCTATATCTCTAACAAACGCCTCTGTCATAACTAATCCTGGACTGATGCTCTAAAAAAAAATTCAATTTAGTTACATTTGCATAAAAATATTTTTATGTAAATATTTTCAATATTTACCGAAACTCTAATACTGCTTTTTGACATCCTCAAATCGTTCCTCAAGCTACCTGTAAGGGCTTTAACTGCATGCTTACTCGCTGTATAAATTCCCAAGTCAGGTATCGACGGTATACAATGGCCAGCGAAACTAAATTATAAAAGTTTGTCGAATATAATTTTATATGGTTTCGTTATTTTATTTTATTACCTATTAATATTGATGATATGGCCGTTATCGCCTCTTTTTCGCATTGTTTTCAATGCTTCTCTGTTACAAATGTTCAGCGCCATTACGTTGATATCGAATACGTCTTTCCACACTTCAGTATCCCCATCTGAAATTCGATTAAGTTATTTATATACTAAGATTAAGTTTTTTTTTAATATTAAAAATAAAACTGAATACCTGTCAATCCAGAAAGTATGGACACACTTGCATTATTGATCATTATATCGACACCTCCATATTGTTGTTCAATGTGTCGAAAAGCGTTAACTACTTCTTCTTCTTTAGATACATCACATTTGATTGGTATTATTGCTTCGTGTTCTTCTTTGACGAAAACCTGGAAAAAGGTATGAATGAAAAATTGATACGAAACTGGATTTTTCAAAAAAAAAACCGTTATTATTACTTGAAGTTTGACATTTTTCTTGGATAAACCTATCACACGTACACCATGCTCAGAAAGAGATGTCGCAATTTCAGCTCCTATACCTGCGCTGGCACCCGTAACAACAGCCACTTTTCCCTTCCAACGATTCATTTCGTTTCTGGTAAATGAAAATTATCGTTGCACAGTTGCGTGTTGGTCTGATGTTAACGCGTGTGTGAAACATGAAAAATCAAAATATTTATCTTTTATAATCCAATCATGAAAGATAATCTAAATAATTTTTGTAAATTATTGAATAAACTTGATAAGTATTATGTGAGATAAAAATAAAGACGAAACAGCTTTCGAAATTTTGTCTTTTCGTAAAAAAAATGTATGAGTTGTTGATAATTTTTCATAAAAAATGCTGTTTTTTTTTACTATAATCCGTCTCATTTGTGTACATATACATATGTATATGAAATATTTAATCACATGCACGTGGGATAATAGATTTAACTTTTAAATGACTACAAATTTATAGAATAGAATATTTTATAAATTTTATATAACCTGGTATATAACCTTGATATTTTTTATAGAATTAAATTTGTCAAACATCGAAATAAAAAAACAGTTTTAATATAAGAAAAAAACATTTGTATTTTCATATATATAAATTAAATTATATTTCAATAACATGAATTTTCCAATAATTGTTTGATATAACGTAAAATTATCATTAAAAAAAACTATTATATTTACAAAATTTTGATCAAAACGTTGAAGTTTTTCATAAATGCTCTTGACAAATTGGTTGAATGGTCAATTCAGTGATCTGAAAAAAATAACAATTACACAAACAATGTTTACTCAATATGATAATTCTTATGATATTTTTGGTTTATTTATTTTTTTCATATAAATTTCATATTATATTCAAAGTAATAATAATAATAATAGTAATAATTACCTGTACACGAGTTGGTGTGCTCAAAACATACATAACTGAATCAGCAACGTCCTGCGGATCCAAACAGTCCTCTGGTAAGGGCCCCTGAAGGACCTTTGGATCATATGTTGTCCCGGTTGAACCAGCTCTTCCTTTTGCCAGCATTTCTGTGAAAATCCTCCCTGGGCTAATATTCTGAAAATTAAACATTCAATATAACAATAATAAATGTATACCTGATTTCATATAATGTTTGGGTATCGGATGAATACGAACTGTAACTCTTATCTTGCTTTTTTCTCGCATCAATTCATTGCTAATGGCTTCTGACAAGGCCGTTACTGCATGCTTGCTTGCTGAGTACATTCCAATATCGCTATGCACTGGAACATATTGTCCGGCAATACTGAAAACAATTTATGCAATGTGATATACATTTTAATGTTGATAGGTCGTACATATATTAGATTTCAATTATCCAATCCAATCTGTACATAAATTGGATATTTTTTATTCTTTGTTTTTTTGTGTTTATTATTATTTTTTTACTCACCTGCTAATATTTATAATAACTCCATTATCTCCTCTCTGCCTCATAGTCTTTAAGGCTTCTTTTGTACATAAAGTAACAGCCAAAACATTCACGTTAAGAATAGCCTTCCAGTTCTCATATTTTCCACCTGTAGAAATATCGAAATTAAGGTGACGGTTTTTTTTAAATCAATTAAAGTTATTTTCACAACTTACTTGTAGCTCCTCCGGACTTGCAAAGTCCAGCATTGTTAATAAGGACATCGACCCCTCCAAATTTATCATTAATCCATTCAAACGATTCAATCACTTGTTCTTCGACTGTGACATCGCAAGCCTTTGCATATATTTTTCCACCTTTTGCTTTTTTGGCCAATTCCTAGTGTTTATCAATATAGAAAATATTCGGAAAATGTAAATTTTGTTTTATAATATTATTTTTATACTCAACTGTAACACTGTCGACCCTTCTTGCTAGTCCAACTACTTCATAGCCTTTAGAAGCCAATGACAAGGCTGTCGCTGCTCCTATTCCAGAGCTAGCTCCTGTGACTACAGCTACCAACTTCTTCGTTGATGACGACATGACGACTATATATTTTTATCTTTGTTACATTTTGAAATTTATCAATTCCTCATACAGAATGATAAAAATCAAATGAACCACTTTTTCAATCGATTCAAACGAATGAGCAAGTCAAAAAGGTTTGAAGGGTTTTATTACAGATTATCATAAGAAAGTGGTTTAAAAAAGTATCAGGAAATAATTGACTTTAGAAAGGCTTTCCTTTGAAGAATTTTTTTCTTCATAAAACTATTATGATTTTACTGCGTAATTTGAGTATTTTGGTACATTAGTTAATTTTCAAATACTTATTTATTAATTAACGCATATGTCGTAATTTGACGTTTATTTTATTTTTGCTCCAATCTATATAATCATATTATTATCGCGATGTATACCAAGATAACGATACGAATTCAAGTACATAAAGTGATTTTGGATTATAAAGTTTCAAAAACGTATTCCCCTTATCAATAGGTACCTACATCGTAGGCTCACGCGACAAAGAAATGCATGAATTTTCTATACAACTCAAAAAAACCTTGAAATGCAACGGACGTTTTATGCGTTGTTGCTGCTGGTGGTGATGATAAAATACTTATAGAAAATATTATGAAAGATTTAACATGAAAATTTTGTTATTGCTCGTGACTCTTTTTCAGATCAAACTCGTATACGTCCAAATGATGTCTTTATGATATATAATATTACAGTCGTGGTTTTTACTTTAATCTTTTTACTTTTTTTACTGAATTTTACTTTAATCTCTATTTTGAATATAAGAGTATTTAAAAGTTTTTTAAAGGAAACCACGAGTTGAAAAATTAATTTTTGAATCATATTTTAAGAAAAAAATGAAATTTTTATGATTTTTTCTGAAATGTAAATTATTTGATTGAACTATTCTTAGTTTTGAATAAACTTAATCGGCATAATATAATATTTCTTAAAAAAGATAAAATATCGAATATAGTACAGTGTTAGATTACTAGATTACTTTACATTGTTACAGTGTGAAACTTTGTATTATATTTATTGCAATAAAATTGAACATTGATAACAGTAACATTAAACATTGAAAATGAAGATAAAATAAACTTTATTGATATAATATTTATTTGCTTGAATTATTCGCAACAATGTGAAATCGTTATAAAAAACCTCTATTTGCAATTGCTAATAAAATTAATACGGTTTTATGGTTGTTTTTGGCCGACTGGTTGAATAGTTAATTCAGGAATCTGTAAAAAAAAAAACAGTATTATCATTAATAATATTTAATCAATTTTATACAAATTGATAAACAAAGAACATTATTTGAGTCATTGACCGTTCGAACGATTTAGTTGGCATACAAATACTTTAATAAAATAGTCTTTATAACTTTTAAACTGCAAATTCAACTTTTTAATATTATACAGAAAAGGTAATACATACTTTACCTCAAAAACAAGAATATAAACTTTCTTGTCTTATGATAGATCATTTTGCCTTAACTAATACTTATTTCTATATATTATATATATAAATTCCATTAATTTTTTTGGAGCGTATTTGCTTTTTGCTCCATACGCAATATTTATTTTAATTACCTGTACGCGAGACGGTGCGCCCAAAACGTACAAAATCGAATCGGCAATGTCCTGTAGATCCAAAACACCCTCTGGTAAGGGCCCCTGGAGGACTGTTGGGTCATGTGTTTTTCCAATTAATTCAGCCACGACTTTCAACATAAGTTCCGTAAAAACCATCCCTGGGCTGATATTCAGAAAATTATATTATTAGCGTAACAATGAAAGTGTTTTTATTTGTGTTTTTTTTAATAATTTGGATGTATAATACAAACTGTGACTCTTATTTTGCTTTTTTCTCGTGCCAATTCATGACTGATGACTTCTGATAAGGCCATTACTGCATGTTTACTCGTTGCATATATGCCTAAATCGTGTTCCCGTGGAACATATTGCCCAGAGATATTGAAAAATTGTTGAATGATACACATTTGAGTTTATAAATTCTCACCATATAGATTTTCATCAAATTCGAGAAAAACTTTGTAATTTTTAGACTTCAATATCAATTATATGCTTAACTTTTTCTTCCCTACTTATATTTATAATTACGCCATTGTCTCCTCTTTGTCTCATGGTTTTCAATGCTTCTTTTGTGCATAAAACTATGCCTAAAACGTTTACATTAAGCGTTGCCTTCCAATCTTCGTATTTTCCATCTACATAAATGTTAAAATTAAGTCAATGCTTTTTTTATCTATATCTATATTCTTAAGCCCTTGAATTACTGAATTTTACACAGCGATTGTAGGTGAAACAACGTTCACCGGGTCAGTCTAGTAAATTAATATAATGAAGTTCACCTCAACAACTTACGAGTTACTCCTCCCATTTTGCTAACTCCAGCATTGTTGATAAGAACATCGACCCCTCCAAATTTATCTGTAATCCATATAAACGCTTCAATCACTTGTTCTTCAACAGTGACATCGCAAACTTTTATGTTAATTTTTCCATTTTCTGTTTTAGAATTCAATTCCTAATAATAAATGATATTATTGTACACAAAATTTTAAAAAATCAATTCTAAAGCATTATTTTTGGTATATACAATATTTAATCATTACGTCTTTAAATTGTACATCTAGTCCTACTACTTCATAGTCCTTAGATGCTAATGACAATTCTGTTGCTGCTCTTACTCCAGAGCCGGCTCCAGTAACCACAGCTACTAACTTCTTGGTCGGAGTTGACATGTTTACTATTTTATTTGTATGACTTTTAAAACGAATTATTTACTATCAATAACAGAATGGTACAAATGAAATGATTCACTTTTCAATCGAATTTGGCGCAAAACTAGTTAAAAATATAAATTCTATCACTTCGATTGTTATCTTGAAATCGGTAAAATATATTCCTTGGTATAAATAGTATATAGGTATATATAGTGATGTTTAAGGCTCTCAATGAATAAAATGAAATTATGTTTTTGGTTATTTATTAAAAATTTTATTTTTGATGCACTTTTACATAATAATTTAAAGAATTTTTTTTAAACTAACCAGTGTAATTGTTTTATAATATTATCTAGATGTTCAAATATTGATAATAAATACCAAGATTAAACAAATCGAAGTACAAAATGTGACTTTTGATTACAGAATCGTAGATATAATATATTATAATATATATAAACAAACGATATACAAATTTTGTGAATTATGAAATAATCTTTAAAAGTATTATGTGAGATAAAAATAAATTCAAAAAATTTTTCGAAATTTTGTATAGTTATATAAAAAATAACACTTTCTAATCATTTTTTGTAGAATATTAAAATTATCTATTTTTTTATGGCAACCCATCTCATTTATGTAGTGAAACTGTTTTTTTTATAAATGATCTTGACCGATTGGTTGAATAGTTAATTCGGGAATCTAAAACCAAAAAATACCAATCGTGCAAACAATATTTACTCAATATGATAATTCATATGATATTCATAGAAAGATGTATTCATTTATATTACATTTTAAATTAAATTTAAAATGTATATTTTTTAATTACCTGCACACGATATGGCATACTCAAAACAAACATAATCGAATCGGCAACATCTTTCGCATCTAAACAGTCCTCTGGTAAGGACCCTCGTAAGACTGATAGGTCATAAGGTGTATTAGTTGCTTCAGCCTTTCCTTTCAACATCATTTCCGTGAAAGTCATTCCTGGACTGATGTTCTGAAAATTAAATATTTAATATGATAATGATGTATGATCGATAATACGTCTCATTTCTTACAAATGTTTTGGTAATGGGTAAATACGAACTGTAACTCTTATTTTGCTTCCCTCTCTCATTAGTTCGTTGCTAACGGCTTCTGACATGACCGCTAATGCATGTTTGCTTGCTGAATACATTCCTGTATCGCTATGTAACGGGACATATCGCCCGAGAATACTGAAAATAATGCATGTAATGTGATATGCATAGTGATGTGCATGTGAGGTCATAAATGTTGAATGTTGAATGTATGTTTTTATCAAATCCGTGCAAAAGTAGATATTTTTGTATTTATCATTATTTTTTACTCACCTACTTATATTTATAATTACGCCATCGTCTCCTCTTTCTCTCATAGTTTTCAATGCCTCTTGTGTGCATAAAGTACTTGCCAAAACGTTTAAGTCAAACATTGCCTTCCAATCTTCGTATGTTCCATCTACAGAAACGTTTAAATTAAACCGATCCTTTTTTTAAATTAACATGTTTCATCCCAAAAATTTACGTATTGCTCCTCCGTTTTTGTAAACTCCAGCATTGTTGATAAGAACATCGACCCCTCCAAATTTATCGTTAATCCATTTGAACGCCTCAATCACTTGTTCTTCAACTGTGATATCGCAAGCCTTTGCATAGATTCTTCCACCTTTTGCTATTGCCGCTAATTGCTGATGTTAAACAATATTATCGAATATTCAAAATAACGTAATTTTCTATTATAATATTCGTTTTATACTCAACTGTGACTCTGTCGACTCTTCTTGCGAGTCCAACTACTTCATAGCCTTTAGAAGCTAATGACAAAGCGGTCGCTGCTCCTATTCCAGAACTGGCTCCTGTGACTACAGCAACTAACTTCTCCATTGATGCTGCCATGTTGACTAATCAATACTTTTGTCACATGTAGCTCAATATATATTATTCCGTCATATAGGATGGTACAAATAAAATGAACCCTTTTATGAAACAATTTTGTTTTATGAATAAGTTGAAAAGATATTTAAAATTATTGGATAGATTTTTACAAAAAAAAGAGATTTTGAAAGTATAAAGAAATAAAGGATTTTTTGAAGAATTTCTTGAAAAAAATAAAAAAATATATTTTATGGTCCATGATAATTGTTTAGTGTCATTTGAGTCTTCTTACATATATTATATATGAAATACTTTTTTTTATTATAAAATGAATTTAAGATAACCGATTTAATTTTAGTTTTTTAAGGTTACATAATATAGTAAAACTATCAAATGCAGTAATATTTGTATCGTTTTTTTTATATTTAGATTATTTAAATTATTTGATACTACAATTTTTAGATAAATATCAACATAAATGAAGTGTTTTTTCTTTTATAGAATTTTATTTTGCAAATAATAGCAGTTTTTTACATCTGATATTATATTTTGTAAATTTTTTGTATACTATTGAAAGATGAATGAATTTTTCGGATCTATTTATGATATTATGAAATTTTGATATTATACATTGTTACGAATGTCCGTAATGGTTATACAATCTTAGAATTGTTGCAATTACATGAAATTATTGTTTACTGTAAATCGAAAAATTAACGATGCAATTTTGAAATTATGAAAAATTTTCATAATATTCGCAACACCAATTTACTGTATAAATTGAAAAAGGAACAATACTCTTTCAAAGTACAGAGATAACGACTTAGAAAGTTATTACTGTATAATTACTAAGAATCATTTTTTTAAGGAGTAGAAAATCGGTTAATACTCCATCATGATGCGAAAGAAATTTATCTATTAGTGAATTTGTATTTAAGCAAACTATAAAAAGCTTTTATTAAATTTCATGAGGTGATAAATACTAAATAATTTTACTTCGCTTATTTAAAACTACCGCATTTTACTGTAACTTCAGGCGTTATTTATCGAAGTATCCAGATTACCTATTTTTTATATCCAATGAAATGATATAATTTTTTCATACGATATTATTATTCTTTTTCCACTCAAAATTTTTATTAGAATCGTGTTTTATGTTTAAATTTTAATCATTCTTCGAAATTTCACAATAGGATTTAAATCAAAACTACTTCAGTGCATAAAACAAGAGATTCCTTATTACTTTTTAGAACTAAAAATGTTTCCAATTTTTTTATGTGTTTGTAAATATTCGTATATGAATAATTATTTTTATAAATCTTATGTAACCTTGTACTGGTTGATATTTTGTGAAAAATAAAATGTGTGTAGCATTGGACTTTAAAAATTAAAAAAAAATACAGTTTTGACGATAAAATATGCTTATATTTTCAAATCATTAAAATATAATTTTTTTAAAAACACGAATTTGTTAGTATAATACTTTTAATATATAAAATCATTATAAAAACTCTCAAATCATTATAGAAACTGTTTTTTTTTATAAATTTATTTGAACGATTGGTTGAATGGTTAGTTCATGAATCTTAAAACAAAAAAAAATACACAAAAAATATTTACAATAATAATTCGTAAAAATATAAAATATTTATTGAAGTTTGTTTCAAATTATTTATGAACATTTCATAATTTTCAAATGTAGAAAATGAAAAAAAGTTTTAATGGTGGAATGTTTTTTTATTTATTTTTTGAATTATTCACAAATAGCTGATAATTATGAATATATTATACAACAATAGATGTGAAATTATTATAAGAAAAAACTACAATTTTTTGATCAAATCAACTTATTTCTATGATCGTTTTTGGGAGACTGGTTGAATAGTTAATTCTGGAATCTGTAAACAAATAAAAATAAAATATTACCATGAGTTATATTAAGCTAAACAGATCAATAAATTTAGCATATTTCATGAATATTGATAATTCGAATAGTTTTGTTAATATTCAAATATCATTATAAAACAGTTTTCCTAAAATATATGTAAATTTTACCATTTAAACGATTATTTCACGCAACTATACATAAAATATGCGTTAGATTAATTAAATAAAAATAGTGTTTTTTTCTAAATTTTCAAAAAAATCTCTCATTTTTCAATGTCTATATACTTTTTAGTAGATTTATATTTATTTTAATTATTACATGTATGCGAGACGGTGTCTTCAAAAGATACAAAATCGAATTGGCGATGTCCTGCCGATCCAAAAATTCATTTGGTAAAGGCCCCTGAAGCATACTTGGATCATATGGTTTATCATGTAATTCAGCCGCGATTCTAACTGTCAGTGTTGTGAAAACTGACCCTGGGCTGATGTTCTGAAAATTAAATATTGTGCTTAAGTGTCAGTATTTTATTTGTTTTTTTTATCTATGATTGGATATTTATACGAACTGTGACTCTTATTTTGCTTTTTTCTCGTTTCAATTCGTTGCTGGTGGCCCGTGATAAGGTTGCCACTGCATTTTTGGTCGTTGAATATATGCCAAAGTCTAGGGTTTGCGAAGTATGTTTCGAATCAATACTAAAATTATTAAATAATATACTTCATTAATATTAACAATTTCGCCTTAGAAGAATAGTTGGAAATTTTTAAAATTTGTTATCAGTTCCATTTGTTTGCTTAAATTTTGCTTACCTACTTATATTTATAATTATTCCATTGTCTCCTCTTTGTCTCATAGTTTTCAATGCTTCTTTTGTGCATAAAGCTATACCCAAAACGTTTATTTCAAACATTGCTTTCCAATCAACGTATTTTCCATCTATTTATATATAAATATTGAAATTAAATCAATCGCTTTATTTTAATTAATATATTATAAATTCTCTTTTCAACATACGTATTATGCCTCCAATTTTACAAATTCCAGCATTGTTAATAAGTACATCGACTCCACCGAATTTCTCTTTGATCCATTCAAATGCTTCAATCACTTGTTCTTCGACAGAAACATCGCAAATCTTTGTATGAATTTTTGCATCTTCTATTTTTTTTTTGGACTCCTAATGATAAAAAATATTATTTTAAAGAGAAAAAATATCGATTCTAATTTTTTATATATAGATATGTATTCAAATTTTACTGGGTCGAATTGTATTGCTAATCCGACTACTTGATATCCTTCTGAAGCTAATGCCAAAGCTGTTGCAGCTCCTATTCCAGTGCTGGCTCCAGTGACTACAACTACTAACTTAGTTGAAGGTGACATGTTGACTATTCCTTTCGAATTATGTTTTCAAGCTTATTATAATATTATATATACGAGTTTATATCGTTTACAGAATGGCGCAAATAAAATGATCCATTTTTTGAACAAATAATAATCGGGGTTAAATCTTATTCACAAAAATATTAAAATCAAATCAATATAATATTTGCATCTTTTTTATATATTTTTAATTTCGACCATTTAAATTATTTGATAAAACATCAATTTTGAATATTTAGATAATGGATGATGTAAATAAAGTACTATGTGTTTTTATTTTTATTGAATCATTTTTTAAGAATAATAACACTTCCTATATGATCTGATATTATTTTATATAATATTTTGAACTATCGAAGGACGTTCAATTCTTTTGGATCTATTTATATTATATTTAAAATTGTGATATTACAAATTGCTGTGTATATTTATAATTTTATGTAATTCTGGAATTGTCACAATAACATGAAAAAATTGTTAACCGTCGGGCTAAAAATAAACGATATTTCAACATAAAGTTTTTATGTGTCATTTTTATGAACGATACGAAAATAAAACCTATTTATGTGAAAGATATGACCGTTACCACCCTCTTTCTCATCGATTTCAATGTCTTCTTGGTACAAATAGATAGCGATAAAACGTAAGTGGTTATTGTTTGGTTTCACTCTGTTGATCTTTCTTGAGAAGAAATTCTAATCATAAATATGAATAAGGTTTTTACAATAAAAGCAAGTTCAATTATTCAAAAAAATTGATTCTTTAATGAAAAACTAATGGTAACATTTGATTTATATTATTTATTTCATATGGAAGTATTGAGTAACTTATTATTTATAAATAACTAGCGTATTCGAACTGGCTACGCCAATCTGAACACGCTAGCTTACCCTGCGGGTTCGCTTGTGGGTCCTTCGGACCCACACGATCATTCAAGAAAAAAAAAAAAT
>JAOXNN020220068.1:0-15342 GCA_028571205.2 Hydropsyche betteni
CAGAAACGACTTTAGTCCATAAAACGCGAAATATATGTACAATAACGATTATATACACATAATTTCACAACACTAATAGACAAACAACAGACACAACGACTTTCTTCAGTAATATACATCTCGATGATTCAACTTCTAAAAATTGGATGCAATTTAACTGTGCATTAAAAATATAAAGATAAACCATATAGATATATAGATATATAGTGCCTTAAAACGAATTGCTTGTTCATTAGAAAAATATGCGGCTTGCCTTTTTGCTGGTGAATTAAAGAATCTCGTATCGAACATTATCATATTCATAGCGTGCAATAAAAAAAATTCGCAGTATAAACTGAACATTGAAAAAATATGAAATAATTAATAGGCTAAATATTTTGTGCATTAAAATGACGGATATGTAACAACTTCGCCAGAGTAAATTAAATCTCTACAGGCAATACAATACAACTCTCAACTACATTTCATCTATTCGCTCCATTTTTTTATTATAACAATAAGAGGACTGATTCAAATGCGTGTTCAACACATACTGATGTACCGAACGCCGACGACCAATTGTAACTATTGTCACAATCAATCGCGACGCCGGTACATCATATTATAATTTGTATAGCGATCGATAGCGGCTTGTAATCGGAACAATTTTTTTTTAAATCTTCTCATTGGCGAGAGATTTAACTCTCATTTTTTCGGTCAAATGATTAAATACCAAATATGAGATGATCGAGTAAATGTCAAAAACGGAATCATACTCCAGCCATACTCGCAGCTTGAACCATCATCATTACAATTGATAGACCCCGCAACATACCACGTGCTGGCTATCACAGATAGATGATAAAGCGAGACGCGCAAAATCATTAATTTATAATATCATACATAATACATGGGTGAAAGCCTCGAGCGATGTTTGGCCGTGGCATAATTTGCGTGCAAATTACACGTGGCGTGCCCGAATTTGCGCGGACACGTGTACTCGTCTAATTGTTTGACTTTGCAAAATTAACCCGAGATCGAAAGACGTGATGAGGCCACAAAGAGGTCTTACAGTTTGTTGTGTTTCGTGTCTTGTGTGTAATATGTTAAGGAGAGAGGTTAACTGGGTTTTTGTGTCGGAATGATAGAATGCCTCAAACGGTAAACTTTCTAATTATATAATTAAGATGTATTATTCTTTTTTTTTTGTATATTTTGTTTGAATTTAAAAAAAGATCGTCGTCATTCACTACCCTCTCAAATATACTCTTTTGCTTTTTGTAAATTTGAGCAGCTCTCATACAATGTTCTCTATACTTTATTTTACTTCGAGTTCATCGACTCGATATTTCTTGTTTTTTCAGCTATTTCAATATTTTTCATATTTAAATCTATTAAATTAGATTCATTTGCAAATTTCATTATACTAAATTTCGGATGGTCAATTTTAGAAACGAGTTTTATTTTCAGTTATAAATCTCAACAGAACTGATTAGCATAATGTTAATATAAGAAAGTTGTTGATATAACACATTACTGATTTATTTACCTAATAAAGTATTGCATATTCATAAATTATCAAAATTTACATAAACGCATCTATAAAATCTTTCAATTAGTGAAAAATAAGAAAATATTTGATGAGATACCAAATTTCGCTGGCTGAAAAAATGATTTTTCGAAAAAATTCTCCGTTTATATATTTTATATCTACATTATGAAACATCAAATCTTAGAAAATTTAAAAAATACGTATAACAACCGATTTTAGTTTTTTTTCGTTCATAAAATATCGGTTTATCATTTCGAATATTCTACGAAAAAAAGAAGCGATATCGAAAATAAACAGATACGAAAACTCTTTGATATAATTGGAGACCAAGTCGAGTTTACTTGAATGTAGTAAATTGACGTTCTCCAGACCGAAATTCAATCAAGTTTAACCAATTAATACCAAGAAGTGAATCCAATTATCTGTCAATTATTCGTGTTGCGCTTAATTACTGTAAATAGACAGATAATTGAACGCACAATGCAATAAGCAATTTTAATTTACGTACTAAATATTGTTTTATTTAAATTTATTATGCAATCGTCTATTTCGCATACCCAAAACGAAAGTATTATCCAGCTTTCGGATACTTTATTCCACAGGTTTAGATTTTATGAATATTGATGGACAACTGTAGGATTTTCCTCCTTTTTTCTCCCTTTGTTGTATTTTGGCCTCGGAGGTTCGAATATCCAGATTTTTGCAACATCGCCTTATAAATAATTCAACTTATTTGAAATCTTATCAAGAAGTTTATTTGTTTCCTTTTATAATCAATATTAAATTTTATATCGTACATTCGTTATTATGCATACAAAGTTTACAGACATTGCGTCACGTTTGCAAGAAATGATTCGGTAATTGTAATTTCTATATTATTTTTTCTAGTATTGTGTTCAATAAAATTTTAACATGAGAAATATCAATTAACGTCACTAAGAAACAACTTGTTAATTCTTGAATTTCAAAATCGTACTTTGCCATTTTAATCATTCAGCATTATGATTTAATATACAAATTCTCAGTGAGGGTTTGAATCACTTTTTTCCAGTTTTTTATGTAAAATATGCTTAAAAAATCACAACGCCATAATTTTAATATAACAATAATAAGTCGATGACATGTTACTGAGCCATTATCGTAATTTACATAAACAACTGTTTTCAGATCTAATTTATGTAAAATTGTGTAGAATTTGAATTATTCATGTGTTAAATTTTAATAGACGAATCTAAAAAATAATATTTTTGATTAACAAAATTGGTTTCCCATTCATCATTTTAAACACACATCATTTTATTATAAACAAACATTTGCTTAAAATATAATATTTATATAAGAAAAAAATGATAATTTTTTTTAATGCGCATTATATATTTTTGATCTAAATATTAACATATTTTTGTTTAATTTTCTTTCTGTGTCAAATTGAAATCATACATATTTTAAGTTTAATTAAAGATAATATTAAAATTCCTATGGTACTAAACGAAAAATTAATTAAAATTGTTATCGATACATAATGAAAATAAATTTCTAATATCAACATCCGTTTGAATTTTTCCGAAAAAATGATTTCAAGTTCATCGCTCCTAAAGATTTTTTTTTTTGAATATGTCGATTTTCAAAAATCTACAAATAATTTACTGCACAAAAGAAATCTCAATTGATTTCTCTATTTTAAAATATTTGCAAATGTTCCAAGAAATCGAACTCGTCAAAGATACTATATATAAAATTAGAACGTTACGCACTTCACAGAGTTGCCAAAATATTCGATTTCATTATGATGGACTGCAAGAACTGGCACAATTCATGGACTGTGAGATGTCTGAACAATTTTAGTTGTTTTGATAAAAATGTACTATTTACGTATGTTACGTAAATATCTACGGAACTTAAATGTCAGATTAATAACATAAACATTTCACAAAATCTACACGAAGAAATATTTTTTGACGTGTTTTATCTATTCTATTATGATAAAAAAATATGATGGGTAATTCCATTTTTACGTGAAGTTTTCTCATGTTGACCGAAATTAATGAAAAAAAAAACACTAATTGCGTTTTTTATCCAATCTGAACTAAAATTTTCATCAATCTAAGCACGCAAAATTGAAACTTTCCCGAGAATGTTAATGAAGCATATTTTATTGAAATTTCTGGTTAATTTTTACTAAATGTTTATTCTACTAATTGGCGGAAAATGTTGTACATATTATAATATAAAAAATTCGGAACTTTATCCTTGACTGCCTATAATATAAAAAATGCCAATATCAATTGAGCATTATAAATCCATTCATGAATGATTTATTATCATTTTTATAATTATATAAATATTTAATATGATAAAAATAAACATTTAATCATTTATTTATATAAAATTTAAAAAAAGTTTAGCTAATACTGTATATTAAAAATATTATAAAATATTTTTACAAAACCATATTGCAACTATATTTGGGACGAATAAAACGATTAATTTAAACCAGTAACACAGACTTATAACACAACGATTTCAAAAATGTATAAGTAATACAAAATACTTTTTATCGAGTCTTATGTTTTTTTTAATCTTGCTCATGATCTTAACATAAAATTTTTATTTAAATCGATAAAAAAAGCACGTCCCCGAACTCGTTTTCAATGTCACCTGCAAATTTTTCAAACTATTCTCATTCTTCGAAACCAATTTATAATCACATAATTTTTTTATAAATTAAACGAAAACATACACTTTTAATGATAATAAAAAAATACTCATCCAACATTTTATTGTATCATTACAGACGCATTTATAATACGAACGAACCAGTTTCATATCAGATTCAACAAGTACATTGCAGAGTCGCAAAACATTGGTACGTAAGTACTTTATACTGCGATGATACAGTTTTGTACAGTTTTATTTTCAATTTCAAGAGTAAGTTAAGTATATAACATCAGAGCATGTCCTCGAGAAACGGGAATTCAATGACTCCGGATCTTCTCCTTGCATACTTATATAATACAATGCACAAATTCAACGACTTTCTAGTTTACATGAAGGCCTCGATAAAAGTGCACCAGCTTGCAACATCCTGCTGCAAGTATAAAATCTAGAATAAACGCAAAAAAATGTGAGTCCACAAGCTATTTAAATTTGCAATTGCTCTGCAATAAATATTTTTGTATAAATTGCCATCTTAACTATTTTTGAACACGTGAATTTTGAAATTTTTCAAATAATATATACGAAATCTCTGTCGAAAAACAGGTCTCATTCCTTCTAAGCCAACATTTACTATTGTTTATTTAAATAAACATGTTTTTTTTTTTAATTTACTTAACACATTTTTCAAAAGATTCTACACAAAAACGAAATTAGAATTCCATCAGCATGAATCAATCAATAAGTATGAATTTTATAAATATACAATATTCTATTTACAAATTAAAACACGCAGATTATTATCTATCGATATTGCGTGTTGATCGTTCTATCTAAATCAGGGGTCGGCAAACTTTAAAACATTGAAATTTACAAACATAAAACATCGAACATAAAAATTTGAAGCTCTGCGTGCCAGATTCAGTTTTTCATTTCAAATTCAAAAAATCAAAAAGAATTCATAGTAATGAATTTCATTGATTACTATAGCGACTGTTTTAATAATATAATACTTTCCTATAGTTGAATCTGATGTATAAAACATTGAATTTGAAATGTAAAACGTTGAATGTAAAAATTGTAGTTAACTCGGTGATGTTCCGAAAAAAAAGCCATCGTTAGGTAAAGTTTAAAATTTTGCCTTCTCTAGAAATATTATATGGTTCAAAGTTCAAACTATTTTTTTATAATAATTCTAATATTATGCATGTGATAGATATTATAAATTACATTTTTATATAAAAATACTCTTGTTAATTTTTTTTCAAATATGTTTTTATAAAGAAATTATCACTAAATTTATTTGCTTGTGCCTTGGGGATATCACTGAAAGAACTCGTAGATAATAATTTATACGGATAATTCAACAACAAAAAAAAACTCAAAATTTAAAAAACCAAAACTGAACGAACTAAAAATAGATTCAAAAACCTAATTAGACCCGTGGGCCGGAGTTTGTCGACACCTGATTCAATCAATCATGATTACAATCGAATTCCATACTTTCAACAAAAAATATCGCACAATCGAACGCGCAGAACAAAAACCAAGCACTTTTTCTCAAAAAACTCAAACCGAAAAATCCTTGATGCTTACGCAGCTTCTCAAACTGTGCATCCCATGTACTCTTTTTCGAATTTAGACAACCACAGACGATTCTTGGACATGGAGGGGCATAAAGCCAAGATGAGGCCGTTCGCTCTTCGCCGTTAGTTGTTACCAACGTTTCGCTCCGCGACGACGTCAATAAAGCGATTTCGAACATCGATAATATACAAATATATTTTTGTATCGAACTGACACTCATTCCAGTTCGAATTCAGAACGAAACCGGACACGAACGTTCGAGGAGTTGTGCTTGTTCGTTAAATGTAACGTTGACCGTTCGGCGAAATCAACCAGGTACGTTGTCCCGAATTGTGCATGTTAGAGTTCGCAATGTGGGTTTTGCAATTGAATGTTTTGTAATGTTTCCTCTTCGTTTATTTGATTTGAATGTGAATTTAACGAGTAAGAAAGGATTTTTTTTGGAACTTTTAGAATTTTTGTAATAGAATTAACTGTGATGTTATTCGAGTTTAATGATATGTAATAATTTTTAGGTTAATTCAATTAGTTACATACATCGAAATTATTATTTAAAAGCATAACATAATTTTCCATATACACCATTATCATTTTAATGATTTTTTTATTCGACACCGTCAACCTTTCGTATTTAATCGAATGATAATTGGTAAACATTTCGCACGCCAATGACGTATGCGAAATTCACTGAAGAGAAATGTCAACGTGGAACTTACACACACATAATTGTTTACATATTGCAAAATTTTTCGAAAGAGCAATGCACATATTCTTTTAAAACATGTCGTGAGTCGAAAAGATGTTCGCAGATTGAAAAAAATCTCCGTTATAACTTCCCATTTGACCAACTTATGATGCGGATCAAGTTGGTGTCTAGGTTGTGAACTCGACGATTTTTTATTGCAATCAAAACCTGTTGGACGTCAACGTCTGGGTACAATAAATATTTGAATCGATTTATTTATTGTATCAATGAAATTTTTATAACACATCCAATAATTAAAAGTCATAAAAAATGCTTTCTATTATTATTATAATAAAAATATTAAGAAATCAAAATATTAATTTATCTATTTAATCGATCATTACCTCTTTAGCAATTTGCTCATATTTCTATGTCGAATCGATTAACGATTAATAAATTGTTTAATTTAGTAATATATTATGTGTCACTTGATATACAGGTTTTGCTCATGTTTATAAACAATTGATCTTTAAATTCTAGAGTTGTTACAGTTTTAAATGTTACACTAATGTTTCGGCTCATAATAACGTTTCAATGTCAAATTGACACATTCAAATCAAAACACGAAACTCATTACATACCAGAATTGGCGTAGCGAATTTTGAATAAATATTTGATTAAAATAATATCACAAGCGAATTTAATTACACAAGTATGTAAAAGAACTACTTCATTCCTGATATAGCTAAAAACGACTCATACGACATGGATATTTTTAACGAAGATTAATTGATGGTCGTTTGTAATAAGATAATTGAAAATTTTGACCTTTTCCGTGTTCATGTACTTTTTTTCGTTACCATCAACATCATCATTATCGTATGCAGCCTAATATATTATACAAGGTCATTCCGGCACTATTGAAAATTCATACATTTTCAACGGTATTCAAATTTAAGTATTGCAGTACAATTTAAGATTTTTTATTTGCCACTGATGTTTCATCACGTCTATCTACTGACCGAACTATATATCGCGCAACTAAGGTAATTTGTGGGAACAGAGGCATTCAACAAACATTCCCAAATTTTCGGGTCACAGAACATTTCAAAATATCGTACAAACACTTGCAGTTTTGTATACTACATTCTGAAATAGTTTTCACCATAATTATAATATGTAAGGTTGTAAAATTACGTCCGACGATGACATGTTATTATTTCATAATTTTCCACTTTGTAATTGCAGTTTAATAGATGCAAACATAAAAACAACATACAAATTATGCAACAGACACGACATTGAATAGGAAGTCGAGCAATTTTCTTTTTTCGCAATAAACCGGTTATCTGTTTAGATTAAATTGTTTAATCGAACAATGTGGGACATCTGAATTTAAAACAAAGGCTGTTTTAAAAAATATTTCACCTTGAAGACGTTTATAGATCAAATTTCACATTTCGATATTATGTCATTCAATGAACAATAGAAATTCTTATTATGTAACAAATGGGAAGTTCAAAACATAATATTTATAAACGGCATGTGTAAAATGAAACGCCAACACATATAGTTTCAAATTACTCATCTACTCGAGACACTATATAAAAATAACTTTTAAATAAAACTTTGAAAAGTTTGATCAAACATCTAGATTACGATTTTCAGAAAAACATGTAGAAAGCGAATTTTACTATACAACTTTATTCAACACGAAATCTAATTGCAAATGTGGCTCTTAAATGAGCCCTTATCTGAATTATCGTCACGTTCCTCAAATGGATTTAACTCTCAAATATTTGTTTTGATAAAATCTTCCGCATCGTAAGATTTTCTAACAATATGATTCATACTACAGTAACGTCATTTTACTATACGTAATATTGCATAATACGATATGTTGACCTCGAGCATTAAAAACACTTGCACTTCGTAGAAACGGCAAAAAAAAATACATTACGATAAACAAACCTAGTTTTGTATGCTATAAAATTATGAAATAGGAAAAATATATTATTTTCACACGCGAAATTAATTTATGATCACTAATGTTTCTTCTTGAAAAATCTTTTTCGAGAATTTCTCGAGAAAAATGCCGAAACCGAACATTCTCATTTCTCGAGAAATGAAAATCATCGAGAAATCAAAATAATGCTTATATTTATAGCGTTTTTTTTTTAATGCGAGAAAGCACTTGGAAAATTCGCCGATCGAGATTGATTGATTGATGAGAATCATATTGGTTTTTCCTAAATGCTCGATTTCCTTTTATTTATTGCCGCCGAGTTTATGCATTATTTTCGTATCTTCGCGAATTAAACTCTGATGGAAACATTGAATTGACATCATTATATAAATAAGCAAAAACTCGTTTCTCGCGAGAACATTACGATTTACTTATTAACCAGTTCTAAAACGATTTTATCATTATCCGCGAAGAAATACATTTCAATGTTAACGACCGCATATAAAATCAACCTTGATCGAAAATATGGATTCAGCGGTTAAATACAAGTCTGCTTTATTATAAAAAACCTCAGGATGATTTATTTTGCGATTTATTACCAGCAAAATTCTCGTTTTGCAATCGCATAGTTCTAAATCGTTCGACCTTAACCGCGAACCAATGATGGCACGAATGCTTCGTTTTTTAACCTTTCGATGTGGAATTTATTTCGGGTAATAATGATTCGGGTTTTAATTTTTGGTTCCAAACATCGTAATTATACGTCCAAGTGTCTGTTATTTTAAAAAGAGGCGTTTCTAGCGGGAAAAACGGGTGTGGTAAGAATGGGATCGAAGTGCGCAAGAAGAACGTTTTAATATAGACGATGATTTATGCAATGAGTTTCATTTCACGTTTTAAATTTAGATATTACGATCACTTGTATCAATTTGAAATTTTATAGGACTTTAGTTATAGAATGATTTTGATAACAAGATAAATATTCAAAAAATTAAGAAATACCAGTATATTTCAAATGGTAACAAAATTAGTTGTGAAAACTAAAGAATTAACTTGAAATACATATATAAACATAATTATGATTATACTTAGAAGAAATCTCATCTGGTTTATCATTCTGACGACTATTTTTTCTTTTATTTAACGAAACACAATTAAAAAATTCTATTTGAAATATTCAAATAGAATTTTAATCCATTTTATTATAAAAAATCGTATCTTGCATACTGTTTCGATCTATGCTAAAATTTTCATAGGACATTACCAAACTTGCATTATTTATGAACCAATGAGCTAATGGTCTTGTGTAGTTATTTTTAGACGTTATGAAGACGATTTATATTTCAATTAAATGGTCGACTGATTTGAACTGACAATAATGCATAATGAGGTGACAATCATTGAATGTTTCAAGGATGTCAGAAAAGTAAAACATTTGTTGAATTTGAATTTGTTGAATTTGTTCATATACGTTCATACCTCATTTGAATTATTTAAAGATGACAAATGTGGGACGTGTAAATGTCAATTTCCGCATCGTTCAAATTGTATGCAAATAAATAAAAAAACTAGTTTTTATATATCAATTGATATGTAAAATCAACAGTTCAAACAATCTACTATTGTATTTTAATTATTTTATGTAAATCATTTGTTCGTAACACCAATTTGTATTGAGATTATTTCTAATTTTAATCAATTTCACAGTTGAAATCATGATTCAAACTTGCATGCGTTTAGTTTTGCGTTTTAATTGCTCAAAGTGATCACTGAAGAATAAATTTTTTTTCAATTTTTAAATAAAACATATACAAAACAATATTATACAGGTTTTTTTAAGTAGTGAAAATACTTTTTTTATCATGTTTGTTATTGCCAGATGTCTTACACATGTTTAAATACGTTATGATAACATAAAATATTAATTTTCAAATGAATCATCATTATTTTGTATTTCATTTGCAATTCAATATAAACTATTCATAAAAAAAGTAATCTTGCACTTTTCATACTTCAATATACTATTGAATTTGATTCAATATTTATTTTACGAGTTTCAAGTTCAATCTTTCCAAATTTAACTTGACGCAATTGTATTTATATTTTTTCAGTGGCAAAATTCCAAAAACTCAAATTGATAGTCACTATGACATAATACAAAAAACTAAAATTAGATTTTACTATTTCTAAAACTAATAAAATATTTTTACGCCAGCAAATAAACAAACGTTAATAAGTGTTAACGGAACCTAAATGATCATTTTTTATTCATTTTCGAAACACAGAAGGCGGAGTCGGAAACACATTTCAGAATTCCAATTTAAGCTCGTCCCTTATTCATTTGGCTTAATGACTTTACAAATATCTATAGAAATGAATTTGCATTTGAATGTGACATTTATAATTCAATTTGGCAACAGAGTTTTAAATTGAACTGATAAAGCAGTGTAAATAACATCATTGTATTTACGATACTCAATGTCTATAAATATCAATTCTCAATCACGATTCCAACATTTTGCATCTGCAAATGGTTGTATTGATTATTTTTACTAAAGTTGAAGGTCTTCTATAATATATAGCTTTCACTTATTGTACCGTTAATTTTTTTCTTTTATTTTGTTTCAGGTGAGAATAATCGATATTCGCAATTCTCGAAAAAAGTAACGCTGTGTGTAAGATTTTATTATTAAAAATAATGCAATTGTTTCATTTTTTATTTTGTTGAAATCGATGAAATGTGTGTGTGTGTTGTACTTATCTGTAGTTTAATACGTCAATTAGTTAAACAATATGGGAAAATTTAACAATGAAGTTGCAACCACAACTGCAACCATATATTTCTTTTAATTGATTTATAATAGATTACAAAAATATTGTAAAAAAACCTAACCATATTTTAAAAAGATAAGTTAAAATTTTAAGAAATACCAATTTTTTATCATAAAAATAAAACTCAAATCTTTTCCTATTCTAATCAAATGTCTTTTTTATAATAATTATTAACAGCAAAATAAAACCGATCGATACAAAGATCAAATGTAATTTTAACGTCATTCATTTTTCATTTTCTACAACCTCTTATATCGTCAATCAGTGCAACCATTTTACAATCTATAATCAAAACATTATAAGAACAATCTAAACACATTTGAAAAGTATAAACAATTCGACACATCGAATCTCAGAACCGACTAAAGTAACGTGATTTTATTCGAAAACCATTTCTCCAATTTTTTCCGAGGAAAAATATCATACACACATTCACAATTTTCCGTTACTCGTACCAAAAAGAAACGATAATGGGTCATCGGGCGCACATTGTACCGAGTTCGAAGGCTTCACACATAACGGAAGATGTCTCATTTATCATTTACTCCATTGACGATGATGATGATGATGACGCTCACTCGGTCATTGTCGTCGGCCGCTTTTCTTACGAATTCGAACGATTTTCCGCGAATGCCGTTTGTATTGTATTATGTCATAACATTACCCGAATACGTTTCTGTTATCAATCGAGCGAATTCAAATTGCGCTTATGTCGATTTATTTTCGAGTTCTCGGAATGAGAAAACGCTTCTAGGGCAAATAGAAATTTGCTTCGACGCCGAATCAAGGATCGGATCTGAAGACCTTTGCCTAACTCAGTTTCCTGCGGGATTTTCAGTCCAGGTATCTTTTTACCGAAATAAAAGGACGAAGAGGCGTTGCCAATTTGCTTTTTTTTCGAACTGCTTCGATTTTTTCGTTTCTTTTTTATTCGTTGGTGGTTCGCAAATGGATTTAACGGTGGAGATCGAAAAACAGCGAGCGACTTTTATCCCCAATAGATTCGGAATAGGCCACTGTTTTTAGTGTCCTATATTTTGGTATGGAGTGTCGTTTAAGATGTTTATTCCGCTTTTTTCCC
Source organism: Hydropsyche betteni (assembly GCA_028571205.2). Classification (NCBI taxonomy): domain Eukaryota; kingdom Metazoa; phylum Arthropoda; class Insecta; order Trichoptera; family Hydropsychidae; genus Hydropsyche; species Hydropsyche betteni. Next base: position 12,338 of record JAOXNN020220068.1, read on the forward strand.
GAGGTACGCTTTTATCTAGATGTGTTTATTATTTGCGCGAATTGATTCTTTTCCGTTTCTGTGCGTGTTTTCATGGTGACGTTTTTTTTCTGTATACGCGGAAAATCGGCAGTTCATATAAATGAATCTTGGTTTTTTTGTGTAATATATTCGCGTTCAAGGATAATTCGTGTACCACGATTAATATAATATTTAACTTCGAACGTGCTAATTTTTATTTACGCTAGTCGACATTGAACTTATTTAATTAAAAAATATACAGATAATTTTTCTAAACATGGACTTGGACCCATTTGAAAAGAAACAGTTTGTGTGTAGTTTATTTTCCTCTTCTTATATATGATAAGGAAAAATATCAAAATTTCCAGTTTTATTGGAAATTGTTTTGAAACAGACGTTATTATCATTATTTTGATATAAAATCCGCATAAAAACCATATGATTGTACGTAAAGATTGTCGGTTTTGAAAAACCAACTTTTCGGCCAAATTCGTAACAATCAACGACCGGTTTCCGGCTTTGAAAACCCGATTTTCATTTTACATGATTTTTTTTTTATTTATATATAATTTTTTTGTAGAAACAAACATTTTTCTATTAAAATATTGAACAAAATATGTAAAAAAATTATCAAACTCATATTTCGAAAAGATTTATTTTATTTTATCTTTCGTCAAATTTGTTTTTAGCGCCAATACAGCATTATACATTAGGATTGTATAAAAACACGTTATTGTATCATGTAGCACTCCATTTTTACTAACCCTAACCTCTCAGCTGTCCAATCGTTTTTATTTTTTCAGTGTTGTTAGCAATTTACCGTACAAATGGCGGCAAATTTAAATCATGCGTAACATATCGGTACACCCTATATCAACCTAATATGACAAAAATAACAAAATATTTAACTCAAAGCACTGCATATTGAATAAACCATTTGGTTTATAATAAAAAAATAAACATAACATCATCATTGAATAGAACAATCATTGACCGCAAACAATGCACAATCGATCCACACACCACCCACATTCAAACATCACAATCTAAAAAGGACCACCCTGCCAAAAACACACAAACCAGCCTTCGGACCAGCGAGACATCAACCCGAAATTCCACCTACGATACTTTGTAACGAAGGCAAACAGAGACCGGCACCCAGAGACACAATCAATATTTACAAACGTAATTATGTTCAGACGCAACGGATGTCGTCTTTGATTCGTGCGGACCCCCGGCTTGTATATATTGTATAATCTGTATTTATAATGCGTTCAATATTAATGAAGAGGCGAGCGCCGAGCGGTGAATAATTTATGAACGCTCGAGATTTCGCATGAACGAAGCCTCGATTGCGACACCTGTATGGGGTCGATGTGGTGATGGGTTTTAATTGATGGTTTTCGGGGCGGTTTGGGCTTTTGTTGCGATTTTCCGGGTGGATTCGGGTGGGTTTTGGGTGTAGGGTTGTTTGCGATCGATTGGAATTTTGTGTGATGTTTTTTTTTCGTGTTTGGTTTTTAACTGTTGTTTGGTGGTGTTTTTGGATGATTTTCGACACCCAGGGAGTAACTTGAGAAGGTTATCACCTTGTTCATAGCAAAAATAGAAATTGAAAACATTTGAAGTGATAGGATGTACAAAGGAAGGAGAGAGGTAAAAAAAGGACGTACCGGTGTACCAATTGTAATTATTGTCACAATCAATCGCGACGCCAGCGCATCCTCTATATATAATAGCGGATTTCTGTGTGTGTTTCCGTCTGTGTATCTGTACGAATGACGCTCGAGATTTTAAAATGACCGACCCGTCGATACGATTATTTTTTCGAATTCAAAAATCGCAGTCTCCCGGGATTTGAACCCGGTCCGTTGCACTCACGAAATGAGCGATGAAACCTCGACGCTAGCAGTGGCTTGCGCATTTGTCTTTTTTTATTAAATATAAACTATACAATTATTAAAAATTATTCTAATATGGTCTTTATGCGTATACACTTAACATCTATAATATCATGCTTAAAATAAATAAATCAATTAATTTTCATAGAGCACGAGAGATGTCACTAATAAATTTAAATAATTTGAATAAAATAAAATAAAATATAATTAACTATTCAAATCGGGTACGGGAACCGACTTTAAAATCATCAAATATTTTCACTTTTATCGCTTTCCGTTTCTTTACAAAATTCATTATGTTTTTTCTATTTTAATTTGAAAAAATTGACATTACATTGTTTTATCAATATATTTATTCAAACTTTTCATTTGGACAATCCATCATTTTATTCTGACCGTTTTTGATTAAAATTCTGACCAAAACATGATTAAAATTCTGACCATTTAATTTTTTGCCGTTTTTTATTGGCTACTATTTAAATGGTCAGAATTTTAGTCAAAAACGCTCAGAATAAAATGATCAATTGTCAGAATAACATAATAAATGGTCAGAATTTAATTACGAAACGGTCAGAATAGTTTAGGTTCGGTCAGGGTTATTATTCTGACCATTCAATATAAATTCTGATAAACCCAGTTAAAATTTTGACCGTTCAATATTTATTTTGACCTTTTTGATTAAAATTCCGACCAATCTCAAACGAATTCTGATAGATGGCATAAAAATTCTGACCACGATCGTATTAAAATTCTAACCATTCAAACAGTAGCCTTCTTTACCGAACCGTTCGCGGACCGGAGAACGCATCGCTGCCGATTTACGCATGGTCGTCTCTTCACGTCGCGTGGGCGGACCGCCGGCTCGGCTGACGTCATCGTCGAATGAATTCGTAAAGCTGTATTTTGTGGAAACAAAAAGGCTTCGAGGCTCTCCCACGCGCTTGTCGTGGGACGGCTCGCACGCTCGAGATCCGCTCGGAGCGTAATCGTCGATAAATAAAATATTCGCTCTGCGCGGAGAAAGTTTCAGAAAAAGAGCATGTAACATGGGGCAACAAGAGGTGGAGTATTTAGTGACAGAACCGAACCACCTTGACCGAACCG
>JAOXNN020220085.1:0-15339 GCA_028571205.2 Hydropsyche betteni
GATTTGATAATTCTCAATACTGATTTGATCTACAAAATAAACATAAAATATAGTCATTAAATAACTAACAAAATATATTTTTTTATTCTCTTTTGAGAAGGCTTTATAAAACTCATTTAAGCCTATTAAGCTTACAATGATAGTAGCTATCTTTAAATAAACGCCACCTAAAACTATTAGGCATATTAATATAGGCAAGCCAACAACAGCAGTTAAGACCCTTGTTGCCATAGTTACACCTCGCTTTGTCTTTTACCGAAACGTCGTTCTCGTTTGTTATATTCTAAAATAGCTTTATCAATCTCTTTTTCTGAAAAGTCTGGCCAAAGTACATCACAAAAGTAAAATTCAGAATAAGCGGCTTGCCACAGTAAAAAATTGCTTATACGCATCTCGCCACTTGTTCTTATAATAAGGTCAGGGTCTGGCGTGCTTTTAGTATCAAGGTATTTTGAAAAAGTTTGTTCGTTTATAGAGTTAACATCTAAGTTAGATTTTAAAACATCATCAAACATTTTTTTTGCAGATCTTATAATTTCGTCTCTTCCGCCATAATTAATTGCTATAATTACATTAAGTCCCGTTTTGTTTTTTGTATAATCAACTAAATGTGCAATTGACTTTTGGAGCTCATCATCAAGTTTTGATAAGTCTCCTATAGTTTCTATTTTCATATTGTTTTTCTTGCTGTCGTTTATATATTTTTTTATATAGTCTTTTAAAAGGTTCATTAAAAAAGCAATTTCATCATCGCTCCTGTTCCAATTTTCAGTTGAGAAAGCATATACAGTAAGATGTTTTACTCCAATCTTCTCTATATAGTCAGAAATTTTCCTTAAAGTTTCTGCACCTGCACTATGCCCTATGCTTTTAGGCATAAGTCTTTTTTTTGCCCACCGTCCATTGCCGTCCATTATGATGGCTATATGCTTAGGAATTTCCATATTAAGCGTTATGTAAAATATTATTTTACAAAACTACCTCCCCTCAAAGTTAACAAACCTAATAAAACCCCTGTTAAGGGGTCTATATGCTTAATATTTCATTGTTTTTATTCTCTACTGTTTTATCTACTTCTGCAATTTGTTTATCAGTAGTTTTTTGCATTTTATCCTCAAGCTCTTTAACTTCGGTCTCTGTCTTTATTAGATCCCTCAACTTATAGATCAGCTTCGATCGGATCTGCTTATTTTCTAGGCGCTGTGGTGTCTTTCCTCCTTCTTCTGCTTATTCACTTTGTTTTCGTAGTGTTCTGTTCTGCACTTTTTAAATCCGATGAAGCTAGCCAAGTATTTTCCGAATGTGAATGATGATACCTCCTCTTTCGGCATCGAATTTGACGGTTGCATGCTTTATTTGTTTGTGTCTGGCGACTAAAAGATGTTATCTAAATACTAAGTGCTCCAACTTAGATTTGCTGAAACCTTAACTAAAACACAACAACCTAAGTGGTTGGCAAATAATACAATAATCCGTTCTGCGATATGTTACTTACCCAAATTCCTAATACCTTCAGTAAAAAAACTCATTAATTCACTTTACTTATTAGTAAATGAAGTCACTTGACATTCTTCTGACTGCAGAAAGAGTAAAAGAACTGCGAAAAGACCCTCTGAAGAACGCCTGCTTCAGAAGAAAAAGGGGTGGGCACTCAATTTCTATTTCTGTATTTACCACCTAGATGGAAACTAGACGGGAGACTTACACCACAATATCCTCCTCGAGCCCAGAAGACTATCCCTTCTTCCTCCCAAGCTTAGATTCTTCACTCCTACGGCCAGGTTCTAGCTGGAAACCCCATCTTCACAACATTTACCAACTTCCACCAATACTCTTGGATGCCTGCTCGGAATGTAGAACCAATCGTAAACGGAACTATCTCGTTCATACTCAGCGAAGTAATCCTTCGCTTATCTATTAAAATGCTACTGGAGGAAAAGCCAGGTGCTTCTTCGACCGATCGCAAGTGCTACGCTGAGAGTAGTTTGGTCAATAATATAAAGAACACTGATTTTATTGAGTTATTTGGTCAAGAGCCGTTTTTAAGAGGAGCCGGTTTTAAGGAGCCATATTGAGCGAATCCGGAGTTCCAACTAATTAAATGGCAATGATCCGTCCCAGCCCCAGAGAATGATGTAGGCCAAATTTTCAACCAAGCTGCAATGATTATCAATTAACTATAATTGACAATCGCATTTCCAACAGTGAGCAGCTGACTATGGACCAGGTGAGCATATCGAATTGACTGGGTGAGCAGATTGGAATCTTGTCAACAGAAAAAATAGTTTTCCCCTATCAACTAAAAAGAAACATACGATTGTTTTGTCTGCTATGTAGAGGAATAAATAAAAAATAGCCAAAGAATATTTTGGTGCTTAGGAAAGCCAACTTATGCTGATAGGATTCCGTTCGAGCTGCCCATCCGGTCCACTCGGCGTGCTCACCGCTGTAGTAAGTTACGTGAATTAATAAATGATTATTGTGCTGTTGTAAATTGTTCGAATATATAATCACAATAGATGGGTAGCCAAGAGCAGTGATTTCTGTTGTTCAATAAACATGGTTTGGATTAGCAAAAATAATGAATAAAACAATTTGATCAAACATTCTAGATCAAAGCACAAGAGATAGAGTTGTCTTTCTAATTAGTTGGAGCCTTTGCCGAAATGTAGGAAAAGGATTAATTAAATAAGACAGGCGCGTTTCGGCTGTTTGATTAGCCTGAATATTCAGTGTTAATATGCGAGTAAGTATTCAGAATGGCATAAAGAAGGTAAGATTGCATGGTTAAAGCTACTGAATTAATAATTAATGAATAGTGACCCCCCCCCCAAAATTCACTAGATTTAATATGTTCAATCAAATATTATGTTTGGTTACATCAACTAGATTTATTCGACTGCGAGCGATGTTTTTCTGAGGATGCGATGCAAAATATTCTTAAAGTTGAGTTGATTACTCGGCTGTCTTCCTGTGTTGGTTATTCTTTATTGACCTGGGATAATTTCTTCAGTACTTACTGTTTTAGGATCGAAGCCTTCGCTGGCGAATCCTCTCTTTTATGCAGTTCTCCTGTTCTCGCAAGTTATTCAGAACGATACCCTAACAGCCCTTCAGCATTTGCTATATCTATGCGATTTATTTCTCTTTCTGCTTATGATTGTGCTCACCAGTGTACACAAGTTGCATCTAGTGGGAACGCTATCGATCTTATCGTTTGGGGGTCTTTATAAAATCAGCGATGTTGTTGCCATGCAGCTATTTAACGACTGTTTTCTTCAGCATCAGGCTCTGGAGTTTTCGGTTGAAAAACTGGTAGCGGTAGTCTTAGAGACTTTCGAGAGCCTATACTCCGCGCATGTAGAGTTGAATCAGCCGACTGATATCCTAAAATTTACTTTTTCCCAGCACTATCTTTTCATCTTCGATCGCCATTTATAGCTACAGCAGTTCGTAAGCGAAACCTCGATGTGCCTTTTACAATATGCTCTCTAAAACTCCGCTAGGCATTGCTTATAATCGATTGGTAAATATACTTAATATTTAGTCACTGATTGAGGCGGTCCATTGAGTAGGGTTAAGATTAATTCTAGACAGGAGAATTCAATCCATGATTTGAAATTATTTAAAATTACTTAAGAGATGAAAAGAAACGAGGACTAGGAATAGTAAAAGGATGTTTTCCAAGTATAAACCAAGTAATCAATATTGGGTTACGTAGGTTTCCGGTTCCTGGCAGCAACTACAACACTCCTAGCAATAACCCATTCCATCAGCAAGCTGGGGAATTCAAGAAACCTGGCAAATCTTACAGTCCTTTGCCCTGGACAGATTTCTTTGAATAAACCTTCTATCTTGAAGACGTAAGCGCCTATTACACACAGGGAACGTCAGTATTTAAATCAGGGAGTACAGGCATGATTTTCTTTTGTATTCATGGAGCAGGGCATAGTGCACTTAGCTTTGCTCAGCTGGCTAAATAGACTAAAACGTTTGGCACTCTCATAGCTTTCGATTTAAAAGGACATGGTTCATCCAAAAGAACAGATACTGAAGACTTGTCAATCGGAACTCTAAAGAAGGAAACTACTGAAGTGTTAAAACAGATTCTCAACAAATACCCGTAGCAGAATATTGTGATCGTTGGGCACTCTTTAGGTGGAGCTATAGCTTGCCATGTTACAGAGCAAGCTCAGAAGGAGGAATGGGCTCCGAGAATTCAAGGATTATTGGTGATTGATGTCGTTGAAGGGACTGCAATGGAAGCCTTGCCGTTTATGATGAGCATTCTAACAAATAGACCCAAAATGTTTGATTCTTTGTAGTCAGCGATTAAATGGAGGTAAATTTATTGCTAAAATAGTCACCAGACTGGAGTCCTCAAGAGGCTGGAGGCTGCGAGGGTGTCTATTCCTCCCCAACTAACTTAGACAATAGTAAATGGAGACCAGAAGAGATACACTTGGAAGGTGGATTTGGTTAATAGTGAGAAGTTCTGGAAAGGATGGTTTACAGGATTGTCCGCCTCATTCCTCAACATTACTATCCCCAAGGTTTTGATTTTAGCCTAGCGAGAAAGGTTGGATAAATAACTGACTGTGGCCTTAATGCAGGGGAAGTTTAAACTCACAGTGCTATTGGACGTAGGTCATTCAGTCCAGGAAGATGATTACAAAGGAACCGCGAAAGCGTTACATGAGTTTGTATCAACCTTCAGATTGCCACAGACTTAGAAGTAGCTTCAGTAGAAGAATGTTGTAGGGCTGGCAAAGTTCCACCCGTAAGTGAAGAAATATCCTTGATGATGAATATTGAGTAAATCTAGAACATAACCTAACCATCTTCTCTCATTGCATACATCCTGTCCTAAGTTGCCATAAATTTCCTATCTTTTACCTGTGATATCGTGTAATCAGTTCTGCATACCCTACATAAATACTCCCATTAAGTCTAAAAGTCTTATTTCAATTTGTATGCTGTGGCTCTCCGAGAAACATGGTCGGTTCCACAGGTTGGCTGGCACTGATACCCTAGGTTAGGTAAAGATTTAGAGTTTTAATTGTAATTAATGTTTCAATTAGGGAAGTATCGAAATATAGAGAAACAAATAATTAAAATCGTTGTATTATGTTGTGTATTTTAAATTTTACATTCTATCTTTATTGCATTTACGGCTATTGATTACGAAAATAGGGAGTGAGTGGAGAGGTATTGATAGTTGATTAATCATTGCCATAGCTCAGATATTCCTTTATTCTTCCATCATACTTTCAGCTTCCTCTTTGAATTAGAGATGCTAATCTCCTATGAAATATGTATCCAGTTAGTTGACTCCATGACTCATCTCGGCAGTGAGTTTTTGTATTCTAATCGTGTCTGCCTCCATTTTGCTCATCAGTTTCCTGTGAATCTAGTTGATTCTTATCTGTTTGCAGAGAGCACTGAATCTTTTGCAGGATTCATCCATATTTTTTCTCAAGGTGCTTACCTACTCTTCGTTGTGGGTGGGTTTTGCGAACACTGACAACAACCCTACCAATGACTCAGTGGTGCTGCTGTTGAAGGCTCTGAGCATAAGCTTAGCAGTGCCCAACCCATCCACTTCCTATCGACCGAGTGTCTCCTGAAACTAAATAGCGCCTCAGTTACTGTATACTTCACGCCAAACATCTCGTAATGGTCAACTAGCTTGGATAGCTACTCGAGTGTCAATGGTTATCGAACATGGAAGGAGTTTTTATAATGTGCAGGAGGATCGTAATAGGCAGGAGTGTCGTATTGAATTTATGCCGGTTCGAGGAGAGATTATGGAGGAGGTTGCTATGGTTCCATGTAAAATTAAGTTGTGTAATGTTAAATGACTTTAAATATTATAAAACGATAGGGAATGGTCGAAAGATAGATTTTTAAATGGGGATGATTATGATCTGAGAGTATTGGGGAAATTGAAGATTTGATAATTCGTTGAGTGTTTTACGTAGATCGGTAATAAATTTAGGTACAGAATTAATGATATCGGAACCCTAAATACAATCGCCATACTGCTTCATTGAGCTTCATCGATCTTGGGAATAAAGAACCATACGATTTATATGCAGTTCTTTGTCACTTAATTATCCTTTAACTGCAAGTTTAGTATTGTGTCTGACGCCAATTTATCAAATCTCTGCCTTACTTTGTTTTACTCTATTCAGTATTTTGTGTTCTATTTAAACCATCAACTTGGCATTCTCGTATAATATTAAATTGTGAGTTTTAATGACTGCAACTTAGGAAGTCCCCAACTATGATTCGGAGGAGGAACAAGTCAAGGTGAAGGTAGGAGTTAGGGCTCCCACAGGCCCGTAAAAATTGTTTAATTCAGAGGATATTTAGGTGCGAATCTGAGGGGTTGGAATGAGCTCATGTTAAAGGACGAGTTGAGGAGGGCACTTCGATAGGCTGGCTTTGAACACCCTAGTGAGGTTCAGATCTAGACTATTCCATACTCTACGTAAGGTAACGACGTGCTTTGCCAGGCGAAGTCAGGCATGGGTAAAACTGCAGTATTTGTGATATCAATTTTAAACCAGGTAGACCAGGCTCTGAATTCAGCTTAAAGACTTCAACGGAGAATACCCCAAACAATGTGCTATTATCACCTGCCACGCCAGGGAACTCGCCCATCAAATCTAAAGGGACTTTAAAAGGCTTGGTACTGATCTTACGAGGCAGGCAAATACTTCAAAAAACCATAACTCAAAACTGGCTGTTACTATGGTGGAACGAACTAAGACGACAACGCCAAAAACATTCAAGACAGAAATCCTCATATTATTATTGCCACTCCAGGTCGTCTGCTGGCTCTGGTCAAGCGCAACTCTATTAACCCAAAGAACTGCAAGTTCTTTGTGGTTGACTAGTGTGATCAGGTTCTTGGAAATTCTTCGATGAGGGCTGATATTCAAGAGGTATTCGTCAAAACTCCCCATACCAAACAGGTTATGATGTTTAGTGCGACTATGCCATAATAGATTAGAAATGGTAAAACTCTCAAGTGACTCAGACTGCAAAAAGTTCATGCAAGATGAAGTGGAAGTATTTGTCGACTAGAACAAGTTGATTTTGCACGGACTCACCCAATACTACGTGTTCATCCAGGAGGGGAAGAAGTTCGAGAAGCTCTGCCATCTTCTTGATGAACTCACAATTAATCAGGTGATATTATTCGTCAACCGGGTGGAAAGAGCTACTAAGCTCTCATAGCTTCTCACTCAAAGAATGTTCAACCCTATTTGTGTGCACGGTAGAGTCAAGCAGGAGGATAGGATAAAGCATTACGACATGTTTAAATCCAACCAATCAAAGCTGCTCGTCACTACAGATGTATTTGGTCGAGGCATCGATATTGAGAGGGTGAATTTGGTCATAAACTATGGTATTTCTTTGTTTAATAGCGAGACTTTCCAAAGGACAGAGACACATACCTTCACAGAGTGGGTAGAGCTGGAAGATTTGGCACAAAAGGACTGACGGTTAGCTTTGTGAGAAACGACGAGGAGGAAAGCGAAAAGTCCGAAGGGAAAACAGACAAGGAGGTACTGATGGAAATTCAAGACGGGTTCAAGATTAAGATCAATTAGCTTCCCAAAGACATTGATACGTCGGCTCTTGCATGAAAATGATTTCGTACAAATGAATATCTAAATATAAGCCAGTCAGGGAACAATTATTATTTAGTTTAATCTGTAAAATCAATCATTTGTCTGTTTAACTTCACTCTGTGCTGCCCGAGGCGATACTTCTTAAACTTGAGTTATTTGTTTGCTTACCAGCTCATTTTTGAACTCCTTGATATCATCCTCAGCAGATCGTATTCGAGAACGTTCTGGCGATCTAGAGTATGTTCGGACTGTTGTATATAATGGTTGAGGTAGTTGATATACGATTGTTTGAGGTTGAGGTTGGTTCTTGGACTTTGGAGAGGGAGAATAGGAGAATTTGATAGGGATATTAGTGGTAGTTATGTAATAGGGCTGAGTAGGCAGAATTTGCTGATTTGGGGGATTAGCTTGCGTCTGATACTTATTGAAGTTGACTGAAAAGTGACCGTATGTATAGGGTTTGGAAGTTTAGGCTAATTGAGGAGCGATGTAATTATTGCTGATTGTCTTGGTGGTGGTGCTATCCAAGTAAGACTACTTTTTGCTGGTTGTTTTGCCTATTCTAGTGCCTAGATGTCTTATCCTAGAGTTAGTTTGTTATTCTTCGGTGTACTTTTTGCCTCTCCCTCTGTATTATTGAAGAGCCTTCTCAGAGACGTCGTATTTGAAAGTATAGTCCTCGAGATTCTTTATCTATTCGGCGTATGGAGATAAATATGCTCGAAGTTCTGCTGGGGTCAGTCTGTCGTTTGGCTTGAAGTGTAAAAGTTGGCTGACTACATTCCTAAAGAACACAGAATACTGGTTTTCTTGCTTCCACCTTCTAACAATATCATTGAATTTGTCATTATCGAATGTATTCTATTCAAAGTTGTAAATCCCACTCAAAGAGTCCAGAAGTCCTGCAGAAACCACTGTCATTCCGATTGAAAATGCTTCAGCACGCTGTTGGTCGACGTTGTTTTGTTCGTTGCTGGTTTGAAGTTACACCATTTACTCAGGAGCTAAATATTTCAAGTTCTACCTAGCAAGGATTGTTATTTGTCGTAGAGGGCAGCACTGTAGCCTTAGACGAAGGCAGGAAAGGAGTATCGGCCTACAATACTTAGTTATCCGTCCTAGTTGATGAGGATATTACTGGGTTTGATGTTCCCCAATTTCTTACCTGTTCCTTAGAATTATTTGGCGAGGTCGAGGATCTAAAAAAGGAGGTACTAGAGTTCCCTTTACTAGAAGGGGGAATTGAGGTCCACTCTATTTTAAATTTAGGATTAAAGGGTGTATGGATAGAGAGGATAGAACACCTAAATAGGAGCTGAGGTACTTTCAGATTTCTGGAGATACCGCAGGGAACCTTTTAGACTTGAAAATCAGTGGGGAGTAGCATACACTAGAACTCCTTTTTAAGTCTGATAGATTTGAGGGTATTTTCCCACTAGGTTTGAGCCTGTTAGTTGTGCACTGAGATAGAGTACTGCATGAGTTTTTTGTCCTCCTTTTAGACCCTGTAGACGGTGCCGAACTTAGGATGCCAGAACTTTTCCTATTGAACGATTTTATTACCCATAGATTGTTATATTTATAAATTATTTGTCAAACTTGCCATATAACTTAATAACTGAGCTACACTCATCTAATCAAATAATTATTGCCTTTGTTCAATATTAATTATTCTCCTGCAATCTGTCAGTTGAAGGGAACAGTAGGTTAATATGTAATATGTAAACATAAATTCATCACAATCTTCTATCTCTCCATAGTTCTTCAGAATTAAATAATCGTATCATTCTCAACTCATACCTTCCAAAAGTTATATTAAGAAATGATTATTTAAAGTATATGAGATTATATGTTTATCAACTGAATCAGGTCCTGTTGAGTGTGTTTCTGAGTGACTGAGTGTATCTTAAAGAGTTGGATCCGTAAGTATGGGAGTTTTAAATTATTGCAGTATGGAAAGACTTCGCTGTTTAGTTAAAGGCCGCAAATTTGTTTGTAGGTCTTTACACTCTAGTGGACTGCCTCATTTTCTTCAGTTGTTTTATCTAGAAGAGCTTTCTAAGACACTAGTTCTTTCTCTACCTTATTTACTTTAACCGAATGATCTTCTGGTTCTCCTAAGTGATGGTCTTCTATATTTTGCCGCTCTCCTCTTCAGTCTTTGTAATCATCCTCTGGTACTCTTGCTTTTGCTTATTCGTTTGCTAAAGCCTGTTGATCCTTTACAAATACTACTTCCTCACAGTAAGAAAATCTTTTATGCGAGCTATCTGCAACTTCTTCTATTCGTTGTGTTCCTACTTTAAGCCTTCAATTGACTTAGTCAGCTTTTATAAGTGCATTCTGAGGAGTAGTTAATTTTTAGTTGGGCTCTGGCCTTTCGGTTTCTTCTGGAAAGGATTCCAGGGTATCCCTATCTTCTTAGCTGCTGTAAAGTTATCGAAATTTAGCTCTGGTGTCTATGCAGGTTTCAATTCCTGTGGAACCTTCTTCGGTTGATCCTATTTAAGTGGATTGCCGAATGGATTATTGACAGGGTTGGTGGGATCGTATTTTAAATGTTCGTCAGTGAATATCTTCTTGTCTTATTATTGCAGAAGTATTTACTCTTTATTGGATTGCACAGTATTTATTCTCTAAATATTTGTATTTGCTGGTAATTAGGGTTTTGAGGGAGAAACTTGGTACAACCCTCTCGGAGACTCTATATTCCCAGGAGATGACTGTATTTGAGGAGTAAATGCATGGTTATTTGGCTAGTTTCTCAAGTCAAAATTGGAGAAGAAACCAGGTTGTTTAATCTAAAGGGAAGTTGTGGGCTTTTGAGAGGGATCTGACTCAAACTGTAGATGGTTATTGCCCTCATGTTAATGCTTAAAATCAGATTGTTGGGATTGCCTCCCGAATTAAAAGAAATCTATGTCTGGCTCTTTTGACTCGCTTTTCTTTGGTATGGTTGAGAAATACCCGAACATATCATTGCTGGGCTTTGATGTTTGGTCTGCAGGTTTCTTAGAAAAAATGTTCATAAAATCATCTTGGCTAGGAACATTAATATGGAGGCTTTATTTGCTGATTTAAGCCTTTTGGTTTACATCCTCTGGCTTACCGTTAGTACTATTTCGTGCCTACTCCAGACTTCCCTTAAAGTCGGAAGCAAAATTAAAACTTTACTTATTAATCTGTGGTTTTTGTTGGCGAGGCTCTGCATTCGGTATTTCTTTTCGACTGTAAAGACTGCTAGTGTCGCTTTCAAACGGATTTTACTTTTACTTTTAAACTGTATGCTTATAATCCAGAGGGTTGACTCCAGTTTTGTCATAAATCACAGTAGTTTCGAAGGGATTGGTAATTTAATGTGTTTTAGACTTTTAGAAAGGGTTACTGACAGACATATCGTCACGATCGGATACATCAAATGGGTTGGTCTTCATTTGAATTCCAAAGTTAGTCTAGTCGAAGGGATTTGTGGGTAGTCTTTAGTTGTTAGTCTAATAGAATGGATTTGTAACCTTAGCAGTACCCTTTTGAGAGTTCTTGGGCTGTGTTTTGTGAACAGAGTTGAAGGGATTAGCTGAGAACTACTAATCTGGATGGGAGTCCATTCTTCCCTTGATAGTATTTGAAAATTCATACCCTGCTGAGTTTCTTCCAGCCTATTCCTAGATTCTGGCTTGAAATTCAGGAGAAATGGTTTATTTCGACTGTCGATCGGGTTTTTTATCGAAGAAATTAAACCCTTCTTCTGCTTTTGGATGGGTATTAGGTTCAGATGGCTTATTTGCGTGTTGTTCGGGTTCTTTGTTTTCTTCAAAGAAGTCTTGAGTGAGCCGTCTGCCTATGTCGATGTTAAATTCTTGAGGATTAAATTATCCAAAGTTATTTGATTGTTCCATCGGTGGGAAGTCTCCAAACTCATTGAATTTTGGTTACTGGGCTGCTGACATGTCTTGGAATGGATTTTGCTGCGAAATAGTTCGAACGTTCTGATTAGCAGGAGCCTAATATTATTTTTGCACTTGGTTATAGGTCTTCTAACCTCCTATCGGAACCCCTGGAGCAGCAGGAGATACTGGTTCGATGATCTTAGACTAAAGAGGGGCGTTAATCCTTTGATAAGGTTAAGGTTAGACTTAAACATTAATTACTGCGGCTGGTTATATTTGTTCTGCACGCTTTGGTTGCTGAACCTGTTAGCTTTGTGGCAAGTTGATGTTACGACCAGAGTTAATTTATTTTTGGCTTGAGTTGGGGTATGGTTATTGTATCCTGGGTGATTCTTTTGGTTTTACGGGGCTCGAAGGGAGTTACTTTTGAGATTCAGGTTGCTTAATCGGAGTTTCTATCTTCCTCTTCGGCTTTTCCTACGCCTCCTGCTGGTATTATTCATCAGGATTTCTTTGACTAATAAGTTTCTAAACTTTCTTGGTTCTTTATTTTAATGCATTTGAATATTTGGCTTTGAATGCGCTTTTCTTGTTCGGTTTAGACTGTATGGCTTTGAGGTCTCTCTTGATGTTTTAGATTAATTAGTAATCGTCTGTAACAAGTTAAATAATTGGCTCAACATCCTTCCTTTCGGAGTTGAGCATCATACTGACGTATTGGTCGCCCTTCCCAAGCTAGCTCTCAATGTTTCTGACCACTTCAGCGACAACTTCATAATAGTATTTGTACTTTAGGGCTGAGGGTCAGCAATCATCTACTACAGAAATACAAAACTCGAATGGACTTCCTCTAAAAACTCGTCTATATCAATCTACTTTTACATATTTTTGACATCGGAAGGATATGTTTTTTAGGTTTGCTTTGAGGAACTGCTTATTTCCGAGGAGCAGGTTGCTGGACTATGTTGTACTGATTTCTTTATTGTTATTTCATCTGATTCTGAGCCATTATCTGCCGAGGTTGCTGTGGCTGCTGTTGAGGTTGCTGAACAGGACGCTGGGCATTTTGTTGGACTTGTGGTGGCTGAATATGCTAACTTGATCTTATCTGATTGACAGGTTGTCTTGTAGGAACCATTTCAGGCTGTTGACTTCTTCCTGCTTGAGGTGCTCTGGGATCGTTTCTGAGGACCTATTACCTCCCTGGCTGTTTGTCTGTTCTCGGCTGAGAGAGAGTGGAATTCTGGTTAAGTGGCCCAAAGGCTACTTTTTATTGGATTAGCTTATCGAGGGCCTCTTTGAATGGCAAATGTGGTGCGTCGATTTATTTCGGCCAGTTTCTGCCCCAGTCTTGTAGACTATCTAAGAGTACTTTGTGAAATCTAACTGCGTAGGTTTACTCTTTTGGCGGCTGTTTACCGAAGATGTCTTTAGCTTTGTTAGGATCGTTGGAATTCTTGTTATGCCTTGCGAAGATAGTGAGTCTTTTGAGTATTTTTTAAACTACGTAGTTACCGAGCATTTTATTTCTGGTACTCATCAGATCTCTCAGCAACTTCATTAGCGAATAGTTACCAGTATGCAATAGTACTTCTGGCGAGGACTAACATCTTCGTCCTTAAGGTTCGCCTTAATCAAATCGACCATTCGTTGAATAGTTTTCTTGTTAGACTGGTTTATCTGGGTGATGAGATACGCTTTGCAGGATTCGTACTTCTTTTAGTTGGACACTGCCTCATAGAAGCGGTCCTCCACCTCTTTGCGTGCTTGTTTGTCTTTGCTGTTTTAGAATATAAATTCCATTCTACAATTATATTTCAGTTGGGGGGGGGGCGATTGTTATTGTTTATCATCTAGAAGTAACGGAATAGCAAAAGATCAATATTTATGCGTAAGGTTTAGGATATTTCTGTCGGTCAATTCTAATGTTATAATAGCAAAACGACTTATTCGAGACTCACGATCGTGTTCGAAAACTTCAAATTGAAGAAAATTAATCAAGTACACTCAAACATCTCCCCTACGAATAAAATAAACATATTAGGACAATAAAAACATCGAATGTCAAATGAAAATAATTGTTTACTCAAATCAATCTTGAAAAAACTTTGAATTTTAAGTTCAGCTCACTACATACTTGGATGTATTTTGCTCTAAATTATCATCTTGCATAATTAAGTCATAACTTATTTGTTAGTATTTCGTACCTTTAAATTATGCTCTCATGTCGACCTAAATAATAAAGCATTATGTAATCAGCCAGTCCCAAAATAAAGAACCTCGTGTTCCTGTCCTCGACAGGCAACGGCAAGAGCTCCACCTGCAACTTCCTCGTCGGAGAAAAGAACTACTTCCCAGTGGGCAATTCGCTCGTCAGCTGCACTGCGACCTGCTTCCAGAAGTAAGTCCCCGAGCACCGCATCAACGTCATCGACACTGCTGGCTTCGGAGACCTGCGCCTGCCCGAAAGCCACATCGACAGTCTGCTGGCGGAGCTGACGACCAAAATCATCAGGTACGACGACTCGAGCACCAACCAGATCGACGCCTTCGTGATGCCCGTCAAGTGCACTCCCAGGGCCACGACCTTCAAGTCCGATATCGACCACATCCGCAGCATCTTCGGGACTGTGGCGCTCAAGTCGCTGATCATCCTGATCATCTCCACCGAACGCTTCTCCGACAAGGAGATCGAGCAGTCCCTGCTGTAGATGACCGAAGTCGTCAAGCTCCTCAAAAGCGCCAAGGGCGAGGAGTTCAACTCGAACTGGTACACCCGGTGGGACAACTTCGAGCCCTTCCCCAACCAGGTTCAGAACCTCCTGCAGAAGGTCTCCCTCGTGGAGGCGTACACTCACGACAAGTTCCTGAAGGCACAGGAGGAGATCAAGCAGACGCTCAACAGAATAGTCGACAGCAAGGTCGAAGACAAGGTCAGACAGATCGAGAAGGACTTCAAGCACAACCTCAAGCAGAAGGAGCTAGAGGTTAGCAGAATCAAGGAATAAAGCGAGGTCGAAAGACAGCGGTTGCAGTAGAGTCTGGCAGTTGCGAACAGGCAGAGCCAGGAGATGTTGTAAGCTCGCAAGTCTCTCAACGAAGGGAACCAGTGGCTAGTGGAGGCCATTAAATAAACCCAGAAAAGCGCACGCTATGCAGAGGAGAAGATAATCCGAGAGATGAGCATTCGAGAAGAGCTGAACCAGCGTAAGCTACAATTGCTGCAAGAAGAGATAAACCTACAACAGCGACGAATAATGGAGGAGTTCAATAGGATTGCAGAGGTTGAGAAGTAGGTAGATTAGTAAAGAAAGGAGGAGAAACAGCACAAAATATTGACAACAATCATTGGTTTTGCAGAGAGCTTTATGAATAAGATGATGGGTGGGTAGAAGGAATAGGACAAATGATGCAGTCTTATTAGAGATTAATCTTTAGGAAAATATTAGGCTTTAATTATCTTTAATTACGTTATAAGGACTTGTAATTTTCAAAACAATTTATCTACATACTGATTCATATTTTAGGGTGATGAAACGTATTTGATAGTTAAGAGCTAAGCTGGTTGAGTACTAACATAACGGGGCTTTTAAAATGGTTTATGCCGGTTCGTTCTTACATACTATTGTCCTTGATAATATTCAACAACAAAAAACTGGTCGTCAACAATTATTGTGCTTTGGGATCCCATAAGCTAAGGTAATATTAGTTAGATGATTAGAGACTCGAAATCTACTACGATTATATGAAATATCTATATACTATTGAGTATTTTACTCGTATTTACAAGTAAAGAGAAGTTAATAGTG
>JAOXNN020220096.1:0-15337 GCA_028571205.2 Hydropsyche betteni
TGGATGTTGTTGTCGACGTCATATCGAACTCTTGTGGAGGCCGTCTGCGTCTGAAACGTAATAAATTCATGTTGAATAGTTTTAAATGATATTTAGATTTATGTAAACAGATCGAAATCTTAATAGGGGGAATAAGAATTGAAAGTGAAATAATAATATCCTAATCCCGGTAATATTGGAGAGATTTTGTATTGTAGTATAATAGATACATATTGTAGAGACTGTGGCCTAACGATGACTTTATCCTTTTAAATTTTCGCATTTATTTATATTAATATTTTGAATTTTTGAACATGATTTGGTGACATAATTAATTACGGTTATCTGTATCTTGTTTTATTTTATATCGTTTTCATTGCAGAGACAAGAAAAAGATACTTAATTACTTATTTATTCCATAAATAATTAGTTTCCTGAAAGAATCGATATTCTATGGATTTTGACGGTATAATACACTGAATTACTATTTTATTTCATATTTAAATCTTTTTGAATCGTCCGATCATTCCTAGATTAGAATATAAACAGCTATAGTTAATTTATCCCGACTTTAAAATCGATTAAAATCATGGATTAGTAAAAACTGTGCCTTACATTGTATAAGTTATTACTCAAAAAAATCTGAAGTAATAAACTTTTTTATTTCAACGAATGGCAAGTAAACGAAACAAATAATTCAAAAACGATATTTTCAACTGCTTTGTGTATTTGAATATACAAATCTTGAGAGTATTCCTAATTGAGTTGATCAAACGTCAGGTTTCAATGGCAACAGTTTCGCATTAAAAATATAATTTGCATACACTATAGTTTTATGGGAAACAAACGATTAAATGCATCCTGTAGTTTTCGCGTTAGGATATTAAACCACCTCAAAATTTATTCACTTTGTTTCAATACAAACGATTCAATGTTCTGAAAGTTATTATATTATAACATTGTATTCTTATATTGATAAGTAACCAATATTTTTTTCATTATTAGAGACTTAATGCTTGCGAGTATAATTTGCAAGGTCGATGTTCGAGAAAATGGTACACGATTTGTGGAAAAACACTGATTTTTCCCAACTTTTTGTGTTCTTTTTTAATATAATTTGTTTTAATATTTGTCCGTGTATACTGAATTGTGTTATAATATGTACGTGGGCAAAAATAATACATACTTTTAAAATTGGAAACATGAACGAGTAGTCAAGTACAAAACCTAAAATACACGAAAATATTTTAAATGATAATTATATTCACTTGAAAACAGCTACAATAAATTAATCATTAAATCGTACAAAAGATCAATTTTCAATAACTTACACATCACGTTTTAAACGATTTGTAAATTTGCACAAACAATTGAAAATTTATATACGAACCAAATCAAAAAACGTAAAACATTCGAATTTCCTTCTGAGGAACAAAAAGCTCCCTGCACTTGAGACATTTTCAAATTACACGATGCGAGTTTGGCCATAGAAACAATCCACCCACCCTTACACCCGTCTATCGCCAAAGCGCGCACATGACAATCGTCCACGAGCGTCACGACCTTTTCGAATATGCATCCATTTACATTTATTGTTCAGAACGGGGACGAACCTCGAACGTTTCCGAGAAACGGACTATTAGACGTTCACGTGTCGCGGCGATGGCTATCGGTATTGTTAATGACGATCGACAATCAACAACAGTTGCAGCGGACGTCTTGGGATGATAGTGATCCACGCCCGATACACATGGGTTTCTTTTGATAAACGGGTGTATTCTGTTCAAGTGGATGATTATCAGTGATTGTTCGATGATCGATCGATATTTTTTATGATAATTTGTTTAAGTAGGTCGAATTCATCTATTAAAATATTTTAATGAAAAGCGACATATCGCGGATTAAATTGTATAGATTTCTAAATATGAATTGTGTGAATAATATTGCAAAATCGACAATGACTGCGAAAATAAAAAAATGCGACAATATAAACCGATCATTGAAACATAACGTTATTCTTTTATTCGCCCGTCTTGCGCATAAATTAGGTTGTGTCCGAACACTTCATTTGCATCATTATCATGCATAACATTCCGCCGGAGTGGAAACCTGAGTTAAAAAGAGTGTTTCGATTTTACAGTATTGTCCCAGCACAAAAGAGGAATGTTCTAAATGGATATCGCGTTTCTTTGATCTGTCGTTCATAACGCGGATGTCTCTATATATATAATATATATAATAATAACACATCGAATGGCGTTTGTTTCATACGTATAAATGATATCCGACGGTCTATCTGAAACTTTATCAGTCATACTTGTTGAATGTGTTTGAAATATGTCATTGTTTTGTATGCAAAATCCTTTTTTTGATATACTGTTGTACATTATACTGTTACTCATAATATAGTTTGAAGTTAATGCTGCGTTCACAGATAAGCTTTTGTTGATTCGAAGCATTGTTCAAATATGTATTTTATAACGCATTTAAATGAAGGTCACGATAAAGAGTAATACAAGTTGAAAATGTAATACATCTACATTTTGATCAAATATTACTAATAGTGATAAAGTAATTACTTGATTATTTATGACAAATTTCGTGAGCCATTAAGATGGCTATTTTAAATATTTCCATAATTTTTTGATATTTTCAAATATCAAAATATATAAATACAAGTGGATGAAATTTAGCTCTTTCAATCGTTATTTTTTTATCACGATGCAATTTGTACTTCCAACAAATAACATCTGATTAAATTGATTAATATATTTCTACAATTATATTGTTCCAATATCACAATTACTGCATCGTTAAGCACAAACATGGAATGATTCAGTACGTTTACAAATTATATTCATTACGACGAATAAATAACCACTACGCTTTTTGCATAATTTTCATATCTTGTATTTCACGAATCAAAATATAATTTAAAATATACTAAGACATGATTAAAAAAACAATACAAAATTGACAATAGACCATGTACGTTATGAAAAGAAAAAGCTAGCGAAACTTCCAAAATTCCATTTAAAAAAAATAAAATCGAACCGTTCACATCATTGAAATCAATCTACAATTTTTGAATGAATCATCGACGAGTCGGTACAATTGAACTTGGCCAAGCACTGTATCATGGCCCGGCTAATTGTACAGGTGTTTGGATTCACGTTACTACGATTTGTTTTTCTTTTTTCCTCTTTCAAATGACAATTGGCATCGTTTGCTTAATCGCCTTGGCCTCTGTGGTCCAGAAACGTATTCGGGAAGATTTATTGCCGTGTGTTTCGGGTGGCAGATCGAGATGACAAGGTTCGAAGTCTTTTCCACATTTCCGACGAGAGAATACGTAAAATTTCGATTCGGCTCGAATCTCGAAGGTCGAAGAAGTACCTTTTCATTTTTTTCAACAGCTGTACTAATAGTAATACAATACTTGGTAAACCAATCGACGAGCGAGATATAGTAGAAACCGGATTTATCAATTTTAATCGATAAATATTCTATTTTTATTACGTCAAATTATAAATAAATGTATTTGTTCGATGAGCTATCTGAAATCAAGATCAGATAAAAAAATTAACAGATTTAATTGTTTGTAGATGACAATTTTGATGAAATTGTCACTTTATGAAATATTCTATTGTTTATGCAATTTATGCACAAAGTTATTCATTGTGTCAATTATCAAATCGGATTGATCAATGTCAAATTCGATGATATTTCAGTGTGCAAAATCTGATTTCGCTTAGGTGTACATTTGTGTACTTTAAATTAATTTTCAAAAACATCTATCTTGTTTAGTAAGTCAAACGTCTTTTATTATTTGCGCACGTAAAGTTTTCAGTGTTGTGTGACACGCAACATCGTATATGCAAGAAGGTTATATGTCACATGAATAACTGTGGGAAAAAAGTGAAATATTCTCATATGAAAAATTGCTCTCATTTATATTATACGAATGTCAATGTCAATCAATCAAATCCATCTAATTACACACCGAGTTCCGAGCACTGAAATTGCCGCATGGAAATTATCCAATTGCATTGAAAAATTTATTGTACCATGATTTTTTTTCACTATTTTAAGGATAGGTAAAAGGCTAGTGCAAAATCTAGTTCGATATAAAATATAATTCATACAGAATTCGCATGGTGAAAAATAATCAAAAAAAAAATTATAATTCTATTACGAAAATGTAGCGAATTTCACAATATTTGCACAACACGACTAAAAACTGAAATATTTCATCATGCATTGCAAATTAATTATGTTTCCATTAAAGCCCCATTTGCACCAACCACCACATTTTCATTACATGGTTCGCGCCGTATCCTCGACAGCATCAAATGCTGAAAATAGATTCAGCGAAAACATTGAAACGTTGGCGAGGAATAGAAGTTTCATTAAAAAACTATTAACCCGATACACATACACACACTTTTCCGTCGTCATCATAAATCATGATCGCAGTCGTTGCAAGCGAAAAACTGACGCACGCGAGTCATCGACAGACACAGTATGTGTACACACAGGCCGTCCCAAACTAAAAAAAAACGTGTAACCGTGAAAATTGGTAACGACATTTTTATGATAATTCGCGTGAAACTCTTACACTTATAATACGTTCTCGAGTGCTGAAAACGATGAGTTTTTATCGTTTCGTTTTTGCAAGGATGTGCTGCGTCTTTTGGAAGTCGCGCGAGTTTCAGGAATATGTATTGTTGATTATTAAGAAAAAATATAAGATTGTTACGATACATGTAATACAATACGTGGTAAATTAATTTTATTATGATTCAACTGATCGCTTTGCAAAAAGCGTGGGTAATATAATTCGAAAATATCGTTTGTTGACTGTTTATTTGAAGTCTGTTTTCATATTTATTAAATCTATATAAAAACCTATGTGTAATTCAACATAACTCTTTGTTTAGAATCCAGAAATTTAAAGATTACTTTATCAAGGAGACATCGATATACACAAGTTTAAATGTTGAAATTAAATGATAAAAATGGCGATTATTTCAAATTTGTCAATAATTGTCAACGATTTATTAGCATTTGTTGTTTTCCGGAGTCATTGAAAAGTTGCACACAGGAAGCGATCGAATGCGGCAATTTTGCTTATTATTCGTTATTAGACCACAAAACTGTGACCTTTGAAAATGTGATCGTTAATTTTGAAGCGAATTTTGAAGTTAGCATTGTTAGCTGAAGATCGAATCGGCACCACTTTGAAACGTGACGATTTTTAATGCGAAATTATAAAGGACGAATGAATTTGATATGATTATTTTGGGCTATCGAAAAACTATGAAGAACAGAGTATCTCGGAGAGAATATAATTAACGAAAGGATTATTCATACATCTACAATGGAATTGAAATAACCTCATTGTGTAATCTGTATAATCATCGGAACTTTCATTACGGCAGATTAGCAATCGAAGAACTTTTTGTTGTATTGAAATGAGTCTATAAACCAGTACTTTATGAGTGGGTGGTATTTTCTTGAACTCAAAGCAAGGTATTAGGATAGCTCAATAAAACAAATATACAATATATGTAAAAATATACTTAAATCGAAGCGTGGTGGGTACACGTTATAAGGTACCACCTAGACTGTCAACGCTAGTTGATGAGACTTTGTTCTGTACTAGACGTTTTACGGTTGATAATGATAATGATGATGATGATATATAAATATTGTTCGTACAGTAAAACATTATATCAGTGGTTATAACAACTATTCAAGTATTTTCACCCGTTAAACCGTGGTAAAGCTCACTGTTTCCGTAAATAAATTTTGGAACAATAAATAGATGTAATACAAATTGTAAACATTAACAGTATGCGCACTCATGTCTCTGGTACAACGCTTATCGTGAAATTTCCCGATGATTTTATTACATTTTCCTACTTTTTATTATGAAAGATGATAGATTATATATTTTAATATATAATATGTCTGTTCTTTTGTATACATGTATTTTTACAGGGTTCATTTTTTTAAGGGGGTATTCTAGTTTAGAAATTTGAAAAAACAAAAAAAAAAAATCGTTTTTTTTTTCATTCATATTTCTAAAGTCTAGACTTTTAAGAACATGAATCTAATGGGATTTTTTAAAATAAGTATTATTTTAAGAGTTAGAGCTGTTTTTGTGAAAGCCCAATGTATGAATCAGTTATGCTGCCCGAAACTTTAAACGCGATTTTCTCTAAACTACTTTTTTCAACCTGGTGTTTTAAATATCTTGAGTTCTAATTAATCGATTTATTCAAAATTTTGAGAAAATGTTATTTGTATATCTTTCTATGAAATTTTTTTTTTAAATTTAAAAAAAAATCGTAAATGTCATAAAAGAGGCCGAAAAAAATCGCTTTTTTTCAAATCGTCACCATTTTGCGAAAAAAAATTTTTCCAAGGTCCGGGATATAGCGACGTTTTTACTAAATAAGAATTTTTTCTTTTTTTTTGTTTCAAAATACTACAAGGTTTAGAATCTTATACACTACGACACACCTTTTTTTCGGCCCCCATTTCATTACATCATAACTCGATGAATTTTCGATTTTTTTTTTACAAAATTATTTTGTATTCTTAAAATATTAATAAATAATTTTCAAAAAAATGGATGTGAAAAGTTTTTTTTTATTTTTTTTTATTCCACGTGGAAAAATGCCTGTAATTTAAGCTTCTAGACTATAATATACCTTTAATATAATATAAGCCTTTTAAAAAGTATTACATAATAAAAATTGAAATATTTTGGCATGCAAGTTTCTGCAGCAGTGAATCGCCGCATATATAAACAGAGAAGTACGAGAAAATGTACGACACATGTACATGTAAATGTCTCGTACATGTACGAGAAAATGTATCCACTTAATCATAATGATTAGATCGATGAGGAAGATGAAATTTTCGAATTTTCCCGCATTCAAGATGCTTAGGTATCCGTCGCGAAGGTCGCCCATTATTACTACAAAAGAAAAATTTTAATTAGCCATTATGTATGTGTACGTATACGATCGTACGTATGTACCAAACATAATTGTCGTTGACACTAATAAACACATTTAATTGGGATTATTCACGAGACACGAGAGTACAGGAGTTGCCAATCAAGTCTTTTCTGAATATTTTTTAATTGTGAATTTAAAAGGGGAAAATTCTCACTTAATTAACTTACTCTTGATATAAAATTCAATTTGGTATAATTATTTTTCTGTCACTGTTCATGGAAATTTTTTAAAAATAAAATGAGCTGTTGAATAAAAAGAGTAAATATAATATAACTAATCAATTTCGAGAACACTATTCTATTAAAATATCATCATAACAAATGTTATAGCATTATCACAGATTAAAAATTTTGATTGTAAACATTTTTCAGTTGACGTCAGTCATATAATGTCATCAAATTTTCCACCTGAATTTTCGAGACAATAGTCAATTTAATATTATTTTTTATTAACGCATTAAATCAAATTATTATGGACCACAAAAAGTATTCAGAATAATTTTTAATAACGAGAAATAAATTGGAAATATTTACTGCTTGATAAGCTATTTGACGAACAATGATTTATATTGGAAAACTAAGACGAATATTTGTTTCGTTTAGGATTTATAGCCAATCAAATATTAAACTATCCCCTATATATAATTACGGATTTTTGCGTGTTCGAATGACGCTCGCGACTATGGTCTTTATGCATATTAAATTAACGTTTATAATATGATGCTTATTACCTAATAACTACTGGCTTTACCTATATGTCACAAACAAATTGCAAATAAACTTTTTTGATTTTATTAATTAAATATTAAATATTCAAATCGGGTACACATTTCGAGTTCACACAATCGGGTTTTAATATTTTATCGTTTTCAACAAATCCACAACCGATGTTATTAACAACGGGCCTATTTACTAGTTTTATTATAATTACCATTTATTTTTATACAAATATAATTTTTCATTAAAAACCTCTACAAGATTTAGATCGGTTATTGATTTAATGACATCGGTAGTGTTTATAATGTGTAACAATGGTTTGCATAATATTAACGAAAACCAATAAATAACAATCAAAACTAGATTAAACAGATTTATCATGATTGATGGTATATAAAAAATGTTATTTTTCTTCAAATAATCCTAATGGAAACGAAAATATTATTGCTGATCGACCATTTGAACGTTTTCTAATCTGAAAAATATTGATAAACAATAACTGAGATAATACGTTTTTGAACCTCGAGTTATTTTTCCGTTTTTACACAAAAATTATATATTTTCATTCGATTATCGTGACATAAATCACCTGAACATCTAATCGCAAAAAAAAAAATTAAAACAATACAATTCCCTAAATACCAAAACGGATACTATACGCACATACAACGGCACAGGTCAGCGTCCATATTCAAATTTATAATCCTTACATAACAGAGCACACGATTCACGAGCTTTCATATTCATACCGACAACGTCAACAGTGATGTAGTGCTAAAAACAGAAGTACCGGAACGCTCAATTTCCACTCCCCTAATTGTTTTCAAAAAATTTTTAAACATCAAATCAAATGACGGTGATTTTTATAATATTTTCATATACTTGCTAATCCCGTAAGCAACGTCATATTCATGATGGTGCTTTTCGATCTTCAGTTGTGTCAAACAAGCATAAATAAATATTTCGTTAAGATGTCACTAATAGGGTTACCAATATTTTTTTGGTGAAATATAGTATTTTTCAAACTAAGCCATAAAAAATATAGGACACGTGCAAAAAAATATAGTATTTTATGGAAAAGGCAAAAAATTCAGAAAAAAATTCATGGGGTAGAGATTGAATTTTCCTGCATTACTTTTTTTAGCAATACATTCAACCGCTGTAGTTGTCTTTTTTACCGGAAAATGTATATGGTAAAATGAAAAATTTGTATTTTAGGTATCGGTGTCGAAAATAGATTATTTTTGCGTCCTATATATTTGTTATATAGTATATAGGACGCAGACCAAAAATATAGGACAAAACTATAAAATATAGTACAGTTGGCAACCCTAGTCACAAACGACCTGTAGAAATGGACCAACTTATTTCAATTATTATTTCGAAAGCACGCGCACAAAATATGAAAAAATCATCCTTCCGGTGTTCAAATTTTTTTTTCTCATATTTGAAAAATGCGCCGGAACGTTACTCCGGCTCGGAAAAAAGTGCCGGAACATCGTTCGGGCTCCACCGCACCAGCGAACGTCGCGCCGACAAGCGCCCCGTTCCGGGCCCGTGTCCCGGCCAAGTATGGGCCTCCGAATTCAATGGAGCGATCTCCGCCTACGTGCCGAGCGGGGGCCCGTTCGATTTGGACCTAACGACCGGCCAAATCGGCGGCTCATGCCCGCGTCTATGGCCACTCTGCGGCCAAGAAGAGGCCGCGGCCGGAGGAGCCTCGGCGTCACGTGCCCGCCGTCCGGCGCATGACCGCGGCCACAATGCGAACGCGACACACACGATTCACGTGTGTGCAAAACGCGATTCGCCACGGTCGGATGAGGCGTGCGCTGAAGGAAAACGCTGAAAACGAACGAGAATTTCGGCCGCCGGTGCGGGTTTCGCGATCGGGAGGGAAGCGGTTTTGTCCGTGCGCGGGGGGGGAGGAGGGTGGCGGCACGGCAACTGGTCAGAGTCAACTCGTCCAAGCGACAGCCGGTCCAGTGGAAAATTGGTCGGTGAAGGTGAGGCTGGGTGCCCACTGGCGATTCAGTCGCGCGCGATCCCTATATATGTATATAATAGCGGATATCCGTGTGTGTGTGTGTCTGTCTGTCTGACCATCTGACCATCTGTGTCGATGACGCTCGCGACTTTAAAACGACGCGCAATTCTTCATGCGTATATGGTCTTTGTGCGTATATACTTAGCGTCTATAATATCATGCATATACAGCGTCTCTGTTGACTTATGCAATACGTCGATTATTACGCAGTGGAAAGAATATTTGAATCCCCTATATATGTATATAATCACCGATGACAGATGTCTGTGTCAATAACAAATGAATTGGTTTTATTTATTAAATAATAAATATATTCAAATCGAGTACGGGCATCGGGTTGTCTATATGTCACAAACAAATAACAAATTAACTATTTTGATTTTATTGATTAAATATAAATATTCAAATCGGGTACACATTTCGAGTTCACACAATCGGGTTTTCACATTTTGTCGTTTTCTGTTTCTTAACAAATCCACAGCTGATGTTATTAACATCGGGCCTATATACTAGTTTAAAATAGAGCACATTGTTTTGGGGTTGAAATGCGCACATATGTTATATGCGTGTATTTAAACCTGAGACAATGTGTTCCGTTTCCGATCACGCGCGACTTAATCGCCAGTGGGCGCTTGGCCCAATGTAACGTCCAAGTTCGTACCAACCTCCCAAGCGATGAAACACGTTTGTACAAGCACCTACACATACAGAGATTAGTTTTTAAGTTGACGCCCGGCATTACGTTTATACGCGTACATGTACCTATACCCATTTGCAGTTTGGCAGTTGGTCGTACTAAACTTTTTATTCAGGTATCGAAGCAGTATCATTAGAGTATTCAACACCACGATCAATCCATCAACACAAATCCCAATTTCATTCGTTTTGATCGATCTTTTGGGTTAGTTTAGATTAGCTTAGGTTAGGTTGGGTTCGGTTCGTTTCTATTTCGTATAGAAATAACAACTGACGTTTAAACGTGTGCGTGAATGCAGGGTACCAACTTAAAATTTATAACTGGATTTGTACGTATGCGTTTCACTGCTTAGGAGATTGGCACGAACTTGGATGGTACATTACATTTACCCAACTGGTCCAAAAACGACAATTGGTCCAAAAATTAATATCAAATTAATAATTATTGATTTTCGTTAACTTTAAAAAACTTTGTAATAAATTTTTCTGGCTGATCTTTAGCTTTGTAATTGATAAGTTTGACAGTTCCAAATATAATAAATTCGTTCAAGAAAATTTTTGAATTTGACGAAAATACGGCCTGCCTGCATCTCAAAAATTACGATAAATCGATATAAAGATTATAATGTATGCTGTTGCTGTTTGTGCAAACGAAATGAAGACTTTCGAACTTTTTTTCACTTGCTTCCGCGATTTATGTGGATAAACTTGTGCTTATGCTCGCTTTCGTGCGCTATTTTGGATGAAAGTGATTTTGTTGCCGATTTGAAATGTCAGAACTATGCCGGGAAATAGTCGACCAATTTTTTTTTTAAATTTATTAAAATACAATTGCACCATAACAGGTTTTACCCCAAACAGGTTTTACCCCAAAGTCGCCATAATGGCTAAATTATCAAATCATATTATCAACAGGACAAGATGGCATTAAGAGGTGTAACCTTTAAGTAGCCATTGCGGCCAAATCATTAAATCATTTCATCATCAAGATAGGAAGGACCGACCCAAACGCGCGTACCGCACATACTGGTGCACCGATCGCCGAAGACAGCTCATAATTGTTGTTACAAGCAATCGCGACGCTGGTACATATAATTTGTATGGAGGACGATAGAGAACGAAATCGAAACCATTTTTGGAATCGTCTCATTAAACGAAAAATTTAACTAACATTTTTTTGGGTCAAATGGTTAAATTCCCATCTGAGACGACCGAGTAGGTGTTAAAAATGAAGTTCTACTCTGGCCAACCCGCGATTTAAACTATCATCAATATGTTGATAGCTCGTGAAACGTACCACTACACCACGGGCTGGTTAAATTTATAGTGAAGCTCCATCACGAAAATTGTGAGATAATGGTGGTTTTGTAAGTGCAAACGAAATGAAGACTTTCAAGTTTTTTTCGCTTGCTTCCCTAGCTTATGAGGATGCGCTTGAACTTATACTCACTCTGGAGACTTATCCATAAATGAAAATGATTTGATCGCTGATTTGAAAAGTTTATATGAGAGTGAAATTTCGAAACTATGCCGAAATATGCCGAGAAACAGTAAATCAATTTAGGGTGAAGCTCCATAGTGAGCATATTTCGTGAGATAATGGTTTAAGTGCAAACGAAAACAAAACTTTCGATCTTTTTTCGCATGCTATCTTGGTTTGTAAAAAAGATACGCTTGTAACTGTGCTTACTTTGAAGCCTCATCATTAGATGAAAGTGATTTTGTTGCTAATACAAAAAACTTTTATGAGAGTGAAATGTCGAAAAATTCGGAAAAATGGTCGACTGGATACCTGTTTATGGCTTTTTATTTTGAAGCTCCATAATGAGCGAATTTTGTGAAATAGGGGCGACATTGTAAATGCGAATGAAATGATGACTCTCACACTTTTTTTCATTCGTTATTTTGGATTATGTAAATTTGTGTAGACGATTTAATACTCACACAAACAGCAAAACTAAATAATGGCAGAAACTTAGGTTAAAAATAAATGTTTTGTAGAATTCCCCTATTTGAATCTAAGTGCATATTTTAGATTTTCAAAATAAACGGTTCACGTTTTATTAATAAACTAGAAGTTGAACCGAATATATAGTATGTTTGAACGCTTTTAACTTTTCGTTGACCACACTGGTGAATTATGTCGACGAATGTTAACTAGGATCGCGAAATTTATTATCTGCAAATGCGAATATTGTTTTTGTTTTGTTTTATAATGTACCGGCTGACTATGTACCGAGGTTTCCTGTGCAATTTTTTCGTATGTTTTCGGGAAATATGATTGATCATTTCCAGTATTCATGTTTTAGAAATTTGTTTGCCTTATCACATGTGATGAGATAATGGTTTTATAAAACTTTTTAACGCATGTATCAAATTAAATAGGCCTATAAAATCATAAAGAAAACAATACTTTGAAAAAATACATAAATATGAACTTAATATATATCTACTTTTTCCAAAGTAAAAACAAACGATTCCAAATTAGCAAGATTTTAATTAATAAAAATTTACTATCCGAACTATATGATTCATATAATAATATCGTGAAAACATTTACGAAATCCAAAACATTTTCATACGATGTAAACGCATCGAGATAGTCGCAACGTTTCCGTTGCTCTGTTGATATTCAACAATAACCGAGTGAAGGTTGACGGCCATCGGATCAATTTCACATTTTTCAGATTATGTTTTTTACCATCCATGATAATGGTGTTGCGCGAATGCTTTCGATGGCCAATGACCCTAACAATTGTCTAGTTTCTAGCCGATTTTTGAACAGTTCAAGTTCGTGGCCGCGAGGAAAACTCCATTCGGTTTTTCCGAAGCTCATATCGAATCTATGACTAAAATTAAATTTCATCAAATAGCTTTCTTTTATATACTAAATTTCAAATTTTATAAATAAAGATAGTTAAATTTTAAATCGAAAATCAATTTTTATATATTATAAATAATTCAAATTGAAATGAACGACACAGCTTTCATAATTCAGACACATAAACACTAAACATTCAATAATCAATGTAAATACAGTCAAATCACGAATTTGTATTCGTGATTTGTAATCGATCTTTACATCCCCCAATTATTAATTTAAAAAGGCACTAGCAGAATCTACATTTTTCAGTTCAAGTTCAATGGCAGAGACGAGATTTTGAACACAGCACAAAGCAAGTACATTGATGACAGTAATTATGACCGACATTGTGCGCAATCGAATCCTGCACGTAAAACGAAACGGCATAATTTGATTCCGTATCAAGCGTTGATAATGGTAGCAATCCATTTTGCATTCGGCCTCGGTCATCGTTGAATTAAAAAAAGATATATGTTTGTCGTAATCATCGATTTTTAAGAAAATATTCTAAATTCGGCTTTTTAAATATAACGGAAAATAGTTCATAATGGTAGCGGAATAAAAATATATCTATATATCGAATTTTTCCCATTTTGAATTTTTGCATTTTTAATGAAAAGATAGTGAATTTAATTTATAGAAAATCATGTTTTATTGAATAGTAAATTATTTTGGTGTAAAATTTAATCAATATGACGAAACATGTAGTGTTGGTGAGATATGATATGTGATGGTGATTTATTCACCATTAATTTTGCGATTTGGTGATCTAATATAATAATAGTTTTTAGTAGCAAGCTGGTGTTATGTAATATTTTTAAATTTTCATAAAATTTGCCTGATCTCATTTTATTGAGGCACGTGTTGTCTTCGTTTTTCGCGTATTTCGAATTACTCACTGAAAGTAAATTAATGAATATTTATAATGAATATGAAAAAAGCGATTCTCATTCGATGATATCAATTTTTGCACATACTTTTTTCGAATTAATTCATTCAATATTTCGAAAAATTCTTGTACGAATATTAATTTTTTTATAACGCGCCTCGTTTCTAAAATCAATTTGATAAACATATTGCACGATTATTGTTCCATCAAAAACCTAAATAAAATCATTTCAATTATATTTTTTCGCGATAAAAATTGACAATTAATTAATACTACTTTTCAATTTGATAAATATAATACATACGTCACGAGCTCGTTTTTTGAAGCATCTGAAGAAAGCAGAAATTGATTTCAAATCCGTAAACCTCGGAACCTCGTCTTTGAACTGGACACCTAAGGCCAACGTTTCAGTTTTTGATTAGTTTCTTTTTGTAATTCAAGTATTTGTCATTCGCAAAAAGCTCGCAATTGCATAAACAGAACATTTAAAAAAAATTGTTATACATATTTAATCGCTGCAGTCACAAATACATATAAATAAGTATATTAATATAAAACGCAACTAATTTTGAAAAATGATCTTAAAAATACAGTTAGTATGAATGCAAATCAGTAATAAACAAAGGTTGAGGAAAAATTGCGACGGGTTTATCTTTTTATGTTTTGTGAATAATAATATAGTATCTTAACACGATTGTTTAGTATCTTCAGTATAAGCAATTACAGTTTATAAATATTGAATACTGCAATTATAGAAACAATTTTAAACACGAAATTGACACGAGCGTATAAAGAAAAGGGTGGCGACGTCCACTACTGAAAATATGAAATAAATATACGACGCACGTATTTCAAAATATCAATAAATCACAAAACCATTAAAAAATGACCAGGCAAGGGCGAGTGTAGCCCTTCACTCGTCTTGCAAGTCGCAAACAATAAATTCTCAGGCAATTTGAATGTGTAGAGTGTATACAGCACCAAACACTTCGCAAATATTACCCATAATAACAATAAAAGCGACTTTAACGCGTTCCCTTATACACCCACATATATTTTAATTTTGTTTTTCGTTTTTCTTTTATTAGAGCAAACCGAACAGGTCCAATTTCCGCG
>JAOXNN020220103.1:0-15333 GCA_028571205.2 Hydropsyche betteni
CAAAGAAAGAAAGACGTATTTTACAGATTTCTTCAAAATAGAAATAATAATTAGTACTGAAATGATTCATTATTTAACCATTTTAGTGTCGGCATAAAACCACGCTTCATCAAGCGACTCGCATTTGATGAATAGCTCATACTTGCCTGGGGTTGGTTTATAAAATCCACCGCTTGCCGATGTTGAAACGACAACGCCATCCAGCCTTAACTCGACGGCAACAGGATCGCCAGTTGTGGCCCATGTCATGTCGCATAACGTCACAGTGATTGTGCCGAAGCAACCTCTGCACTCGTCGCAAGTCGATCCGCATCCAGGGTTTAATCTGCCTAAGCCCACGATGATGATCCTATTAAGGTCCAGGAGGTGTAATACCACCGCCACTTGAGTCTGAAATGGAAAGCACCCCATCACCATTTAACGCAAACCGACCACCAGCCGGGATATCTGCTTTTGCGATACCAAATACAGTATTGCTCTTGTCTCGCAGTTGCAGTGTTAGATTGATTGTGTTGCTGGCCTCAGTCGAAAATATATTTAACAGCGTGATCTCGCTGGCAAATGATGGATTGCTCACAATCAGATTGTTGAGTGTCGTCGAAATGCTCACTGCAATTGTCTTGGGCGTTGCTCCCGATGTTGATCGCTCAATCACTGACAGCGTTGCCACGCAATCGAAATCAGGAGAGTCTAAGCTGAGCTGCAAACGCCATCCGGTATAGACACCACCTCCACCGGTCCATGCGTTTGTGTACGTCGATGACTGCAGCGTGAACTGAGTTGTAGAAACAACAGTCACAGCCCAGGTGCCGTTAGCTTCTGTCGTGCCGCCGACCCCGGCAATAAACACCGTGTCGTTGGTTGATAGTCCGTGGGCAGTTGATGTGATGCGAATCAATCCGCTGCCGTTGTCGTCAACGTTGCTGATTGTTGCAATGGCTGTTGCGCGATCAATATACATTTTTTTATAAATCCAAACTTAAAGTAAACTCTGGGTTAAGCGGGTCTTCGGGATCTGGCAATGGTCCGCCAGTATCATCGACGCTGCTCCCGCTACAATCCTCAACTAATACCGTCCATGCTCCGCTAGTATTTTTGCCGATTGTCATTGGCTTACCGCTGATACCGACTGCAGCGCCAACAGGGTTTTCGACCATAACTGTATCGCTTGTCGGCCTGTACTGCCCATCGGCTTTTTCAGCTACTCTGCACGATGCGATGCTGGGTGTCATCCGCTCTGTTGTTGCGTCCCACGTCGCTGCCGGTATGCCGCCCGATGGCGGATAAACGTGCTTGATCGACGAGTTGCCGCCGCCTCTAACACGCCCATCGACATAAGTCCCTTCGACCGATCCGATGCTGTTTAGTAGATCGGTAGCATCGCGGATGTTAAAGCCATACGTCTTTTCGTCCGGCATGGTTACACTCGCAAAAACGTCGAAAAGTTTACCGGCGCAAACATATCAAACTCCAGTACGGCTGGTTTGCTGCCCGTTGCAACCTTAGCTCCGCTACCATCAAGCCCGCCGAGTATAACGCTGCCATCAACCAAATACGGCTTGTACACGCCGCCCTCTATGTGGACCGTGCCTACATCTAGTCGCTTGTGCATCCATGTCTGGCTGTTGTATTTTAGCGAGTATTGGGTAAGTCGCCTGCGTGCTCCGTAGTAGTATCCAATCACTGAGCTGAGCACAGTACATAGCAGCGTTTTCGCGGGTCGCCCCAAAAAAGTTGCGCTATTAACGACCTCATTTCGCTCTATTATTTGCTCATCGGTTATCAGTGCAGACTCAAACTGAAAAAACTCCCAAACTGGAATATAGCGAGCCCGAATTATTCCAGTCTCAAACGGCTGCCCAGCAGAGTTGGCGACAGCATCATCATTCATGTCTTTCGTTACATGCTCTTGCAGTCGCTCGAATTTTGTTTCGTAGACCGGAACCCATGCGTTAGGGTCTGTGCCCTCTGGATCTTGGCCGCTTTGCCGCTCATCAACCTCGCTGGAAAACTCGCAAGTGACATCCCAATAGTCAGCTCTATCTGGTCGCCTAGTCGCTTGCTTTGACTTGCATACACTGAGCCCATACGACGATACGGTTACATTGACTAATGGTAGCCCAGGAGTGCTGACTACGCTAATTCGGCTAGTGTCTTTCGATTCTGCCTGCACTAAAAAGTTATAGCTCTCGTCGATGATCGGGATACCGCCATTCGATCTAATCGATATTTGGGCTGGGCGAGTCTCTCCCAAAAGTGTGTTTGCCATTTACCTAATCCTCGAAAATCTGTTTTGCTTTTGCTCCTCAAGTAGCTTCTTCAGTTGCTCAACAATCGCCTCATCGCCTGCCGTTGGCTTGTCATCAAGTGCTGCTGAGCCTATAGCCGCGTTGACTTGCTGAGCCATAAATTTAGCCGCATCAGCACTACCTACCTCAATCCCAGTGCCGGGGCCTTTAGCAACTTCTTCTTGCATTCGACCGTACCTGCGCTGGGCCTCTTCCGCTGCTTGCGTTGCCATCTTATTGGCTTTGTCGCGATCCTTCGTAAAGCTGTCCCATGCGTCAGCATTGCCGTTGATTAAATCCTGAAATCCGCTTCGATCTTTTGCGAACTTATCCCACTCTGCTTTGTTGCCGTCGATCAGTTCGCTGAAGTCTTCTGCTGCTGCATTATTCTTTTGCCTATTTCTCGCGATCTCGTCTTTCGTTGCTTGGCTCGTCAGTGCCTCTCGCTTTTTCATCACATCCTCAAGCATCTTATCACCCGTCGAAAAGTCTAACGCCGCAGCCATAGCCTTGGGATCAAGAGGGCTCTTGGTTGCTGCGTAGACCTCATACAGGTCAATTGCGTTGCCTGTCGCTACGACGATAGTGTCAGCAAACAGCCTTGCATTATCACGCAAAGAGACAAAGCCATCCTTCAGCCCCAACACCTTATCGGCTAGCACTGCCATAGCGGGTGCAAGCTCAGCTACATAAATCGATGCAATACCCTGGACTGTTTGCATTACATCCTCAAGTCTATCGTTGTACTCGCCGATAAACTCGAGTTGCTCGTTAGTCAGTCCGTTAGTTCGCTCCCATTGATCTGCTAACGCTCCGATCTCGCCTGATCCAGCTTGCAAAACTGCGAGCAACTCAATGCCAGACTTGCCAAACACCTCTGACGCACGCTGAGCCCTTTCCGTCTGCGTTGCCATGCCGCTAATTTCCTCAGCGACTCGCCGGAAGGCATCTACAGCGTTTTCGCCTGGCTCGATAAACCCGCGTTTCATTAGCTCGCCAAGAGCTTTACCGACAGCTCCCAACGCGTCTTCGCCGCCTAGACGCGATGCAGCGAACTCGAGACTACCAAGCTCGTTAAATGACAGCCCTAGCTTTTTAGCTTTGTCGGCTGTTGCATCTAGCTTGTCGGCGATCTCGTTAAATGCGTCGAATTTATCGACCACGAAACCGACAGCGTTACCGACTAAATCGATACCGTTTCGAATGCCGCTGACAACATTACCAAACTTAGAAGCAATAGTAAGCATGCTGCCACCTTGCTCAGTGTCTGCTGCTGCTGCTTTCCTGGCCTTATCTGCATGTTGCTCAAGCAGTCGATTGTAAACGTCTTGAGTTATTGCTCCGGCTTGCAGTGCCTTGTCTAGCCTTGCCTGGGCTATGGCCAGTTCTTCGACTGGAGTTCTCGCCGCCGCGATGTCTCGTTTGAGCATCGCTGTTTCACTGCGGGAAATCTTACTTGCGTCGATGTAAGACGACGCATCGAGCCCAAGAGATACTGAGTAGGCATTAATTGTTGTGACCATGTAAAGCCTCCAGTATCGCCTGAGCGTTTTCTATTGAGTCGTCTTTTTGCTCTGGCCTGTAAATCCACTCGCCAGGTAGGTGACATGCAGCTAAGTTGTCTACGCTCTGTAATACCGATTCAACCGAATCTTGGCCAAACTCCGCTATTAGTGATCGCTTCACTGTTGCTGCAACTGCCGCCATCACTGCTTGCTCGTTTCCCCAAGGTTCTATCGCGTAGTAAGCCCGCCAAACGTTTAGCACTCGCCTTGGACAACTCTCCAGCCACTGCTCTGGATCGTCGATTCCAAGCCGCAAGCAAACACGACAGGCTAAGACCCAATCTCGGTTGAATCGCTTTCTTTTGGGTCGCGTTCTAAGTCCTCGTCATCGAGTCCGTTAAGCTTTGAAATTACAGCGATAAGCGGGCCAGTAATCTTTCGCGGTTGACTGATCCATTCTTCGGCTGTCATTTTGCTGCCATCGTCAACATCCTCAACGCACTCGGCCAGCCAACAAGCATCAAGATAGCCAGGTTTCTTGACTTTCTTCTTTGCCGCCTTAGCCGTGATTTCTCCACCATCGAGCAAGCTTTTGCCGATACACCTGAAACGGATTCCAGATACAGTAACAATCTCGCTCGGTACTGTTACCTTTTTCAGCTTCTCACTCAAGCTCATCGTCTTCGTCGTCCTCGTTTTGCGTTACAGTCGAATCCGGCGCACCAGCAAACCGGATATTTTCTTTTCTTAGCTTCGAGCACTCAGCAGCAACTATCTCGCCAAGCTCTTTGGGGAAGTCAACCAGTCCGGTAAACACTTTCGCGGAATGCGAAACATAACCAACTGGCTTCCATATTCCCAATTCGTTTTTGGCGTAAACCTTGTCCTGGCCGGTTGATTTCTCAATCGTCCCAAACTGAGTTCGTTTTGGCACCGTAAAGTGCTCTAGCATTACCTCAAGCTTTATCATTACGACCCTCGCGTGTATGTCGGTCCTGTGTCGCCGTTGGGCGAAAAGACAATTTGGCCTTTCATTACGACGCCATTTTGTAGGTCTGGTATCTTAATCGCAGTTACTACTCCAGACGCAACGTAGGTTGCAGCGTTAGTAGTCGTCTGAGCTGGCCCAATCGGGAACGTAATTGTCGCAGTGTCAACCAGTCGCGTGATCGCGACAGCGGTAGCCGCTTGGTTAAACACAAAGTCAATTGTGATGTCGCCAGTCTTTTGCAGGTCGCTTGCAATTCGCTCTTGAAAATCAACAGTTCCTAGCGTCGAACTGTCGAGCATCTCCAGCGTGTTCGCACCAATAGTAATTTTTTCGACGCGCAAGGCGGACGCTGCTGTTTGTGTGGTCAGCGTGAACGTAGCCAGATTCCCAGTGTCGCCCATAAGTGACATTTTTGTGTTTTCCTAAGTCTTGAGCCAATGAACCATTAAATCAAATGAGACAACGTGTCTCTGATTGTCGCCGCCAGTAGTGTCTTCGTCCTCGTACTCACGACGCCCATCCTCCACCATTACGCTCCGTATTTGCGTCCCTGTATAAACGCCTTTTATGGCGTCGATACCCGACCAGACTATTGAGTCCGCTACTGCCCTGCACGTCTCTGGAGTAATCGCAAAGCATTCGAACTGAATCCGCGTTGACACAATGCCCGATAAGCCTCTTAGGTCGTGGTCAAACGACTCCGAAAGTATTCGCATAACAACAGCTGGAATCGTAGCCTTTTGTCGTAGCCGTTTCGATTCAATGCGTTGCCCGACAAGATCGGTAACACCCGTTCTTGTAAGCAAATATTGTCGCACTGATTTGATAACGTCTGCCAAGCTATCCAGCCCTCATCATTTGATCCACTTTTTCTTTTAGCTTTACCTTCATCGCTTCGAGTTGCTCAGGCTTTGTCTCGTCGAATGCCTGAACAATCCAGTTGCGAATCTGAGCGACAACCTTACCAGTCACCTTGCCCCACAATACCTGTCGCCTGCCTTTTGGTGACGTGTTAAAGTAAGCTTTATTTCCCGCCGGCCACTCTGGGCCGACAACGCCAACAGTTCCCTTTTTGTACTTTCTGACTACTCGCTTAATAGTTTTCCAAAGTGGTATGTTCCAGTCTGCCGCGTTAATTTGCGTCCCGCTTCGCTTCTTCGCTGTGCCTGTCTTACTTGATCGCGGCGCTAGCTCTCTGGCTCGTTTAACAATGGGTTCGACGCCTGCCTTTATCACCGCATCGCCTACCGCGTAACGCTCGAGCTTATCGACAGCATCGAACATGCGGTCCAGCTCAGCGTCCGTTGGCATGTTTATCTTGATGTCAAGCTTGTTCGCCATTTGCCCTACAGTGCAACTCGAGATATCGCTTGCCGCCTTCAATAGGCTTTACGTACACTACGCCGTACTCAATTCCTTCGTGCATAACCTTTTGCGTTGGCTCGTATCCTGTGCGATAATGCACTACAAACACCGCCGCTATCGTTGCTTCGACCTGCCTGCCTCTTAATCCCTCGCCGCCTGACGTTGGCTCAAACGACGCTGGCTCGTCATCTACTAGATTTTCCCAAGTCTCTGTTCTGTCTCCAGCGTCGGACACCGAGATCGTCAACGATTGAACGTTGATCCTCTCACGCATCGCACCTAGCCTAAATCCTCTTGACGGTCGCCATGTCACGGATAGGTACTCCGCATGTATCGCCTGACCAATGCTTCGTAAGTCGAAACGCTCATCATCGCTTCGCTCATAATCATGTCGCGGTTTTCAAAGTAATGAGCAATCAGCAAAAGCATCGCTTGCTTGGCTATCGCCGGAACCGTTGCAGCAGACGCATGGCCAGCGATGTAGTTCACTGTTACCGCGTCCCACCTGTCAACTGTCATCGGCCAGTCTTTGAGGTAGCTCTCTCGAACGACTCGGCTAGCAATGTCTAGCGAGTAGATTGACGTTGGCACCGTCGCTAGGTTGTCCGCTGTGTCGTAGTAGGTAATGCTCGTAACGGATTGCACTGGCCGCTTTTGCAAGTGTATTTCGAGCGGAAAGTATGGCAGTGTCATCGACAGAGATTGCTGCATTACAGCGGTGTCTGTGTCGTTTTCCCATTGCTCTCTGGCAGCTTGGATCAGCAGCGTTATTTGGCTATCGTGCGTTGTGTCGCTTGGACTTAGCTCTAGCTGCTTCTTCGCCTGCGTTAGCGTTACCGCTTCGGTCGCTGGTGGCGTTACAACTATCGATCTGTTCGTGTTCATCGCGTCCATAGATCGCTTTGCCTCTCTTGACTAGTTCCGAACAGACACCTGGCCCGATGTCGCTGATCTTGTATCGACAATTTTTCCGCCAGTTCTTCCAGTCGCTCACAAACTCAATTTCAGTTGCCATTCTGCTCTGCCCATTCGTTAACGTAAATGTGCTTTGCTTCCATGTTTTCATCGAACACGGCAACCATCTCTTCTAAATGGCCAAGCCGGACGCCTGGGTCGATGTAGATTGAGTTGCCTGCTTTTTCCCATTGAAGCCAAAAATGTACATCGTCGTCTATCTTGTCGTCGTCCCATCCACCATCCGCGTTAGGCGTTGCCATAAACCACGGTTTTGGTGTTGACCTCAACTTTTGTAAGTCGATGACTGTTAGCCCAAAGTGTGCTGTCTTAGCTTTCAGCGGGTAGCCAGTCCAATCAACTGTTATCGTCTCGTCGTCTCGCTTGGTTCCACCGTGGACAGTCCCAAGCATCGTTAGCTTGCTGCGTCTGACCTGTATGCCAGTGATCGCGTCAATTTTGTCCTCCTGAGCAATCAAGCTCAACAGCCGCTGCAACTGCTTTGGGGTAAACAGCGTGTCACCGTCTACTGTTACCGCATAGTTACAGTCTGTCTCGACTAATTGCTCAAGCATCTTCTGCATGCACTGGCCGTAGTAAACGCCGCCTGAAACTGTTAGCGGAATGCCGAGTTGCCTCAAGCTGCGCTCAATCTGGTTGCGTGCTGCCGTGCATTCATACCTCGCAGCGGTCATTACTGCCGCCGCCTTAATTTGTTTTTCCACCGTTTTCGCTCCGGTTGAACTTGTTGATTACTAGCCGACTACGACGCAATTTGCGTTAGCGGAGTTAGCGCCTTGCTTGTCCATAACCAACGCACTGACGCAGCTTGTAATTACAGCGCCGTTGGTAGTGGTGTCTGGAGTGACGACGACTTGCAGAAACTTCTTGCGTCCCTTTAAGTCGACGTTAAAAACAGCTACCGCGCCTGCGGTGTTGTCCAGAACCGTTGAGAAATTAGCGTCGAAAGTGGCAAATGTTGTTGCCGAGTTCGTGTCGCTTTCTCGCAAGTTCAACACGACGTTCGTGCTGTTTGTGTTCGCCTCAGCACCTGCGACAATCTCGATAATCGCATAGTCTGCGCCTGACGTGTCGATAGCTGCTGTGCGTGCTGTCGTTGCTGCTGTCACTGGAGCCAGCACGACCGACCTTACTGCCGATTGCAATGGTTTGACCATTATTTGTTACCTATTTTGCTTGGAAAATTTTTGAAAGGTCGCACCCGCCAGCATTACGCCAGCGGGTGCTAGTCCACCGGAGCGAACAGTGGCTTAGCCAAACTTCAGTTCGATGAGTCCGCCAGAATTCGATGCTGTTCCAACGTCATAGACATTGATGTCGTATCGCTGGGTTGCTCGAATTGCGATTTGATCGCGTGTGAAGTAAACGGAGCTATCGGTGGCCATCTGCATACCACGACGCCGCCCGATGTAGCTAGTCATACCGAGGTCGCCGAAGTAACCAAAGATTTGACCAGTTGCACCAGTGCCGCTATACAGCACCTGGCTAATGACGACTGGATACCCAAGGAACATCATCGGAGCCCCGTTAGCCACATCGCTGTTGCTGTTGCCGCCGAGTGCGTTTAGCAGGCGCTGCATCACGTTTGCCCATGTGTTCTTATGTACGAACCACATTGGCATAATGCCGGGATATTCCTTGAGCTTGCCGACAGCATTTTCAAAGACAGCCATTGTCAGCGTGGCATTCGTTGTGATGCCGGTCGCAGTGACAGTTGAGCCAGCGAGCAGCGAAGCACCAGCACCGACGATGCCGCCATAGGTCGAAGTGCCATCGCCGTTAAATCCAGCGTTGTCTTCGTCATATGCGAACTTCGACGCGACTGATCTAGCCAAGATTTGAGCCAGCGAAATGACGCTATCTTCGTTAAGCTCGCTGTTGACAGCCGTTAAGCTTGCGAGCTTGCGGGCTTCAAGCCGAACGTTGGCAAACGACATATCCGACGCAGTGATTTCGGAACCCTCACCAACATAATAGCTAGTGATTTCACCGTTGACGCGCGGAGCGTTATCGACAGCCCCGGCCATGTTCCACTGGCCTGCGTAGCGAGCGAATACACCGAACTGCTCTCGCAACTCAATGATCGAAGATTGGAGCGAATCAGGAACCAAGAATCCGCCCTTGGTGTTGTCGCCGGTCCCCATTGCGTTCTTGACGCGGACGCCGTTATCGTTGCACCACTGCTTGGCCTTGCTATTGCCGTAGAGTGCCGCGCGAATCCATTGGCCGGACTTGTAAGCATCTTCAGCCGACGCAAAGACACCCTTGCGAAATGCTGACTTGACTCGCATAGGAACCGTCAAGCGAGCGTCTGCCGTCGGCTTTGTCGCTGGGGATCCTGGCTTTACTTGCATTTTCGAAGCAACGATAGCTTCGATCTTAAGAGCGTTTTCGAGTTGTGCTTCAACCTTTGGCTTTTGGGCTGAAACCTCGTCAACGATAG
Source organism: Hydropsyche betteni (assembly GCA_028571205.2). Taxonomy (NCBI): domain Eukaryota; kingdom Metazoa; phylum Arthropoda; class Insecta; order Trichoptera; family Hydropsychidae; genus Hydropsyche; species Hydropsyche betteni. Next base: position 9,568 of record JAOXNN020220103.1, read on the forward strand.
CCTGCTCGTCTGCGTTGATTTCGCGATTCTCGATTGTGGCGAGTTCGACGACGGCTTCAACACGGGCCGTTAGATTGCGAATTTCATCTCGCAATTGTTGTGAAGATTTCATGCTTGGTCTTTCTGGTTTCCCAGCGCCAACGCATGAAAAAAGCGACGTTGGCGGCTGGAGTGAAAACGAAATAAACGTTCTCAGTCCTGCTTTGCCTTTCGTCGCTGACTAGTTACGAGCGGGTTAAGCTGTTCTGATTTTTTGAGGTCTTTGCCTCAACACCTGCAATCGTAGCAATGTTGACCTAGATTGTCAACAAAATTATTTCAGTATCTTTGCACGCTGTCTGCTAACAGGGTAAGGACTTGGCTTTGTCTCGGCCCTTGGCTTGTTAAGCAATGCCGCTGGAGCGTTACGAAACCAAGATGCTACCATTGGCTCGGCTTCTGTTGCTTCGGCTTTGCCTGTGGATAGCCCAGCCTCGATAGCCGCGTCTGCTGTGTACCACGTTTCAGCGTCCAAGAGAGACATAATCTCTTCGTCGCTTGCGTCCATGTATTCCTTGTAGATCGAAACCAGCGACTCGTCATAAGTCGTTAGCACTTCAACCGCTTTTTGCATGTCGGCTGCATTGCCAATTGCAAAAGTTAAGGCGCGGTGAATCATCCACCGTCCACCTTTAGCCGTCGATCTATTCTCACCGGCCAGAGCAATGATCGACGCAGCACTAGCCGCCAGCGAATCGACGACAGTATCAACGCCGCCTTCGTGCCGCTTTAGTGCGTTATAGATCGCAATGCCCTCGTCGGCTACACCACCAGGCGAATTGATCCTAATGGTAGCTCTGGTTTGCGGGCCAATTTCATCAAGAGCATTGATTACCGACAGTGCCGTAATTCCACCACCAAACCAATCGGCCCCGATAGTGTCGTAAATAAAAATCTCGCCAGCTTTTGCGTTTACTTTAAGCACAATTGAATCTCCTCAATAAGCGAATGAACTCGATTTGGCCACGACTCTACACACTTTGCAACCGATTCGGCCAGTTCTTCCGGTTTGCATTCGCTCGCATCCAGCAACCTTCTACGCGACTCAGCACAATACTCGGTAGCAATCTCTCGATCACCGCCAAGCTGTTCGATGCCGTCCGCCAACTTGCTTTCCCAGGCCGCGTAAAAACTATCCATCCAGCTCAAGAAATTACTTTCTCCCGAATGACCAGTAACCCGCTTGCACTCGACGCCAATTAGGTTCCCTAGCATCGCCTGCGTTGCTCGCTGCTCGGTTGACTGAGATTGCGACTGCTGCGACGACTCGCTTTGCTGCTTGTCAATCGCTGGGTTTAGATACACATCGCCACCTTCGTAAGGATTCATGTCAAGCATGTCGCGGCCTTCATTGGGCGACAGCACGCGGGCCGTAATCCCCTGAGAAATGTACGACATAGTTGCGGCTTTTTCTGTCCTCAGTAGGGCACCATCGTTCCACTTCATGTAGTACCCTCGCATTCGCTCTGATTCGGTGAGTAGCTTTATTTCGCACTCTTCTTCCCATGCTGTTGTCCACGGTGCCAAGCAATTCTGACGATACGAAAGGTTCTTTTGCTCGAGACTTGAATAGCTGGAATTGCTAGAGTCTCCGAGTATTCCTTCTAGGCAAAACTGCAACGCTGCATCTTCCCGCTGAAATCTTCTCTGCTCAATAAACTGTGCGTCGTTGTTGTTCATCGCCAACACGTTAGCCTTGATGTTCTCTCGCAACATGCCGACCCGACCAGCGTTATCCGCCCCTTCGTGCTGTTCGCGAAAGTGCTTCAGAAACTCTTGAGCGTCTGCGGCATTGCGGAATGCACCTTGCGGGGCTTCGAGCATCAAGCCGCCTGCATAGCCTTTCTTCTGCTGCTTTTGTAAATGCGTTTCGTGGCCGATACTAATGGACCAACTGCGACGCGCCATCTCGATAAGCGAATAGCCCTTAACTCCGTCGAAGCCTAGCCCAGGAATGTGCAGCACTTCCGAGTCGCGAAAGTACATTACCTTTTCGCGGTCTTCTTGCGGAATCGGCTCAAACAGTGCGATTCGATCATCCCTACGAACTAGCGTTCCATGCCACTTCTCGCCGTCAACAATTGCCGAATCTGATCGGTCTGGCAGAATCGGAATTAGCTCGACAGGCACGCCGTTTTCCCTGCGAATGTACGCCCTTGCATTGCCCCACAGCAAAGCGTGCATCATCATCTGACGCTTGAACTGGCTAGGCGTCTGGTATTCGTTCGGACGCCATCGGGTTAGCTTGTAGACAGCGTGCTTTGTCTGAATCGACTTTTCACGACCAAGCGCACGATGGACATTAAGCGGCATTATCATAAATGCACCAGTGATCTTACTGACGCAGTGCCATACTGGAGCGTAACTTAACGCTCGCTCAGCAGTCATCGACTCATTAGCCTCATCGCCACCACCAAAGTAACGCTGAAACCATTTTCCTAAGCCTGATAAGTTCATGTCATACCCTAAATGATAAATAGACTTCCTGTCGCTCTTGCAGGCTCAAGTGTGGCTAACCTAAAAGCCATCGTCATGGCAACAGCCGCGTCAATCTTGTCAGCAGAATCCCGCTTATCGAACATCCATCTGTCTTGTCGATCACGGATCAAAACAGAGTTGGCAACGCACCACCTAAGCAGTGGGTTGCCGTCATGTCTAAACCTTCCCTCACGGATCGCTGACATCAAATCATGGATTGGCTCATTAAAGTTTGTGCAGTTTTGGCCCATCGAAGCTGCAATCAAACCAGCTTCCGTTAGCTCTTCTGCTGTGCCCCGTCCTCCAGATGGATCAAACGCAACCTTTTGAATACCGAAAGCACCCGCGTCTTCTGTCAATGTGTCGCGTAATTCGCTTGTTGGATGCCTGCACTTCTTCAATAAATCCCTGTAAATCCAATCAAAAAACGGTTGTTTCGTTAAGTCTCTTACTGTTTTTTCGCTAATAAATGCTTTGGCTTTTACTTCATAACGATAGACAGGCTTTTCCGCTTCCATGTCTACCGGAAATCTAGCACAATAACCGATAGCTGACAGGTCATCGTATCCGCCCAAGTCAAAGCCGCCGCATACAACATCAGCAGTTGACCAGTCCGACAACTCGCCTTGGCAGGCGTCCCATTCATCCATGTCAAACGCTTGCTCTATGCTCGTTACCTTTCTGTTGCCGTGGTATCGAGTAAATCTATTCGTGCTGATTCTCGACGCCCTCGCCTCCGTCGCCTGATGGCGCAGATAATCGATCTGCACTGTAACGCCGAGGTTAGGATTGGCCTTGATCCAAGTTGACTCTTCAAACGGGTCATCCTCTTCGTCCAATTCTGCGATAAACGAAAAGTATGTTTCGTCCTGAATGGTGCCCATTGCAACCGCTTTGGCATATTCGTAGACCTCGCTCCAAAGATGCGATCTGTCGTCCCCGGCTGTAGTAATAATCGAAATTAAAGGCTGGTCCCTAAAGCCCGATCCAGTCATCATCGTGTCGTAAAACTCTCGGTGATGCTCCTTCCACGCATGCAGCTCGTCAAGGTTGACGTTATGCGGGTTCAGTCCATCGTAAGGCTTGTCGCTTCCTGTTGTTATTATCTCGCCGTCATTAGCCGCAAACCGGATCTCCTTCCTGATATGCTGCGAACGCTTCGACAGGCTTGGACTTCGCTCGCACATTCGCTTGGCTTCGGCAAACAAAACCTTGTCAACCTGGTCCCTTTTCGTTGCTGCCAGAACAACCTGAGACACCGGCTCTACTCTGTTCCTCAGTGGGTTGCGGTCAAACCCTGCCATGTAAATCGACTCGCCAGCAATGTCTGTGCTCTTGCCGTTCTTGCGAGCGTAGCTTCTGTAGGCTTTCCTAAATCGTCTTGTATCGTCGCAGTCTCTAAGCCATCCGAACAAAACCGATTTGCAAAAAACCTGGAAGTTGGAAAGCTCAAACGGCATCCCTGCGTACCGACCAATCGAATGGCGAAGTACAGTAGGAAAAAATCTGCATGTCTTTGCCGCCAGTGCTGCGTCGAAGTGATATGGAAACTCAGCTGTAGATTGCTTAGCCAAGTCCTTTACATGACGCTCTACTGCAGCGCGTACCGCTTTCGATACGACGATTTTGCCATCAATAACGCCGTCAATGTACTCGCTCAATTGTTGTGAGTAGGTGTCACTTATCAACCATCACTCCAATCATCTGCATCATCACTGTTATCGACCTGGGCAAGTTTCATTCGCCTGCGGTCGATTGGAGACAATCCATACTGACCAGATAGGCGATTGATTTGCTGACTCACTGAAACCAGCTTTGCAATGCTTCGCAAGTCCTGCGGGTCGCCTGTAATTACCTTGGCTAACTGGTCCCTCGTCCAAAGTAAAATCACCATCGTTTTTAAGTTGTGCGAATCGACTCGCCGCAAAATCTCATTCGGCAACTGGCTCATCAAGTCAGACCAGATTTGCGATTGATCTTTGGTGAGGTCCATTGGTCGCGACGGCAAGCCGTCTCTGGGAAACGTGTCTTCACCGTTTGCTACGCGATCACCACCGCTTCTATTTGTTGCTACCATTGCCTAAACCCCCAAAAGCCATCTGTCACCCTTAACTTTTATGCGCGTAGCGATAGGTCGTTGGGCAAAATCGCCCTTACATTTCTCCCACCCCCCCTACCAACCTCCCCCAACATCGAGCCTCGCTAGCAGATCCCATTCGTAAACCCTGACTAAATAACCTCTACGCATAAACTCATTGGCCATCCAATTTAGATCTTCACTTCTGTTGTTGTGCTCTACTGTCCAAAGCTTTACTGCTCTTTTCCAATCGAACGTACTTAAAATTTCTCGCTCGCTGCCTTCTGTGTCCAGTGATATGTAGTCAACATCACCGACAATGTCGCATATGTCGTTAAGCGACATTGACTGAACGACCACATCGCCATCGCCTACACCGCTTAGCATCTGGTCTTCATGCTGTGCAAACGATAGCTCTAGACCACTGAACGACCAAGCAGCCTTCTCGATAACGTTCTTTCTAGCCGACCTTAACTGCGTGATTACTCTGCTATCACAATCGACACAAACACCAGTCCAACCGATTTGCTCAAGCCCAAACGTATTCGATAAAGTGACACCATCACTTGCACCGACATCAACAAACGTACCAATCTTAGGGTGGTTCTTATGCACCCATTCATCCTGACCCAACTGCGAATAACGTGTAATCAACCTAGAATCCTATCGTAATTGTTATCGGACCACCGCTTAACTCTCTTTGCCTTGCATTGGTCCAGCTCAAGCATCTCATGGCATTCGTCACAAACAGCCAGCCAATTGTCTCTGTTCATCCTTAACTGTGGCGCATCATTTATCTTTACAATGTGGTGCAACGCTTGTGATTGATTTGAACCAACAACACCAATCAGCATTACGCAGCACTCGCACAGCGGATGCTCTGCCCTGTAACGCTCGCTTGCTCTTCTATGATCGCTTCCATAGCCTCGCTCTTTAGTGCTTTTAGAATGAGATTGCGGATAGCATCGCTCGCAACGCTTATCCACTATCGCACCACACTTGCAAAGCTTTGGCATACCTACTGCGAAAACTCAAGCGTTACGTTAGGTGCAGCCTCAGCTATTCGGTAGCTGTTTGTCCCTGTGTTTTTAACAAACAGATGCTGCCCTGGTAGCACTGTCTCTAACAGTTGCCAGTCCGTGGTTGTCGAGCCTAGCGATTTCTGCAAAGCC
>JAOXNN020220129.1:0-15327 GCA_028571205.2 Hydropsyche betteni
AAGAAGTCAAGACCCAGTTACACCTGTTTAGTTATCTTCAATGATAACGGCTCTAACGAGCTTATGACCATATATATCTAATGAGTCAGTATTACTAATATATCAGATGTCCTTAACAGATAATCGTAGTAATAGTTCATTTATGGTGTTGAGTTAATGCTATCTGGTTCTAACCGAGGGTAAACATACAGAACCCAACAAAAGGTCCATCTTAAATATTAGTAACGAGCTACGAGCACATTTTTACTCTGAAATCCACCAGTAGCATATAATATACTTCTCCAACCCAAACTAATTATCCTAGGCTCGACCACACTCCGGATATCCACATCAAATCCTACAAATTCTCACGGTGATAAGGGGTGCTGCTCCTCCGCTGCAGCCTTCCTGGGAATGCCCTCCACAATATCGTCGTCGTTAAACTGAAGGTAGCTCTTCCTCTCACCCACCCCATTTATCTCTCGTATGTACTTTTCTATGTGCTGCTTGAACTGCTACTCGTTCAACTGGATGCAGCTGTTTCTGCGAAGCTCATTCTCCCTCTCTCGTTGCCGCCGCATTATCAGGAACAGGGGGATGATGAACAACACCATGGCGGCTACTACGCTCAGGGCGATCACTAGTACTCGTTATGTTTTTTCGTTCATTACACAATATTATATTATGGTGAATAGTAGAAGCCTACCGTGCCTTACACTACTAGTGAGTCAAAGCGAGTATTATAAATGAGTGGTGCCAACTACCAACAGAAATACTACGACCTTCTCCAAAAGTATAATGGTCTGGCAACTGAGTACAAGCTCCTCAAGGAGGAGACTGATGTCAGAGTGGCCGCATGCAACTAGCACATCGATATTCTCAAGGCTGATCTGAGGGGCAAACGATAGCAATTGGAGATTATGGAGGAGAAGCACAGACTAGAGAGGGACAGACAGGTCAGAGCTATTTGCGACAGTATTAAGGCAGAACAGGAGACACTGCTCATGAACTACAAGGCATAGCAGTAACGGCTGCAGACTCTAATAGCCAACCTGACACAGAAATTGGGTAACCAGAGCAAACTCCACGAGAAGGTGGTGGGAGAGTACAGGGCCCGACTTTCCAAGTTGTATGCTTAGACCCTCACAAAACATAGTCCTCAATTTCACGAGTCGAAGCCGCCGTAGCCATCCTAAAGTTCTCCAATTTAAACTCTCAAAAGCAGAACACTGCTATAGATATACTAACAGTGCTTAAAAGCTCCATGATGTTTCCACTTAATCGAATGGAATCGATATTAATATTATGCTGAGTAGTGTCACAGGAGGCTGCATCATGCCCCGCTAGATATTCAAATGGCTGGACTCCCTCGACCTTAGCTTCGCAGTCAAGAACCCCAGAGTAGACCTCGCCAACGGCTACATCATCGCCGAGATCCTCTCCAGATACTTCCCCAAATAGGTGAGCATCTACACCTACTACAACAACCAGGCCAAGGATAAGCGTCACAACAACTGGTAGCAGATCCAAAAAGGTACCCAGGGTTTTAGCAGTGGCTGAGCCACTGTTTTTGATTATTTCTGTAACTTACTCAGTGCTCAGCAAAAAGGATTTCAAGCTGGAGAAGGAGGAGTTTGAGGGAATCGCCAATCTAGGCCCTGACCAAGCCCTCAAGCTACTCTATAAGATGTACGAGTTCCTCACCAAGAAAAAGCTCAATCTCTAAAGGAGGAACGTCCAACCGGAGGAATCACCTCTCTACTCCAAACCAACTGCTAGCTCTCTAGCCAAAGACCGCTAGTTAGCTCGTATTGTAGACAACGATCAGAAGCTAAGCAAGACGAAGCACATAATAACCAACCATTTGGGGGTGATGGAGAAGCAGAAGTACAACAGTGGGCTGATCGAGTGGCTGATAGGAAAGAGGAAGCAGCAGATCCAGGACGAACTGACTAAGCAGCAGGAATAGATGACCAGAAGGACGAAGACCCTGGCCCATAGCGATATTAGGGGCTAAATTAAGGAGATTCAACTCAAGTGCTTCAATTCTTCCACCTCTAAGAAGGCTAAGGGACAGTCAGGAGACTTCCTAGAGGCAAAGGGAACTGTGGATTTTCTTATGGATAGCTGTATGTTTCTACTCAGGAAGGACCCAGTAGCCCGCGATCTAAAGATTCTAGGCCTCGAGCTCAGAGATAAAGACAGCTCCTAGCTCAACGTCCTTACCGAGATATTCCGTAGATGTGACGAGTACTCTCCCGAAGGCTACCGCAAGGTTCAAAGTGCTTCGCTCTAGGCTCTGGTTTAGCAGTTCAGTCAGCAGTCAGAAGTTAACCTAGCAGTAGAAAACATTTACAACAATTTTATTGATTTCAAAAAATACTTCACTCTTTTCATCAAGCCCTTGAGAGTACTGAAGCCTGAGGACACTGTGTTTAAAGCAATTCTAAAACTCATCGATACTGTCACAACGAAGCTACATACAAATGACCCTTAGACAACCCACATGCTGTTTAGATCTCTGATTATGCCAGCCTATGTTGCTATTGGAAACTAAACTCCTGCAAAGAGGAACGCGATGGCTAGAGTATGTCTGATGTTCACTAGAGCGAACACTGTCGACCAGTTCTAGACGGTCCTCAAGCTGAAGTAGATAATTGGCAACGACACCCAACTCTACATATCCTACCTCGCCCACATAATCGAACTCATCCTCTAGAAGTCAGCCGAGGTCGAAGAGGCCCTCTGGAACTAACTCTACTTTTATGCTTGTTCGGCCCTCGTCAGTCCTTCTCCTCATACCAGAGCAAACGGCTGCAAGATAATAAGTGAACTCATAATATTCAACTAGAAGGTATTTACTGATAAGCTCGACAAACTAAAGAGGTTGGCTCACGACTCCTGGTGGTAGGTAAGAGCCCAGACCCTTATAATTCTCAGCCGACTGCTGATCTCCTACAGGAAAGACCAGGCCAAAAAGTCATCTGATCAGACTAACCTCGACGAATAGCTCAACTTTAAAACCATCCTGCACTACATCCTGGATATCTTTCAAAATGGAACCACCCATAACATTCTCAGAATAGGCCTGGTTTAGTTGGCTGAGTTACTTAATTACGAGCCAGAACTGTGCGAAAGGTATTTGGAAGTACTGCTAAATATTGGCGAGGAGATCAGAGTTGATGTGCTCAGCGTAGCGGATATTCGGACAGGCCCTGTTGTGTTCGGATGCAACACTTTCACCTACAGGCTGACTGGGGCTCCCCTTGAATGGAATACTGTGGGAATAGCCAAAGCTCTCGACCACAACATCCGATCGAACAGAGTAGAATATGTCCATAAATAACATCTAGATATTTTGCACTCGGCACTTTCCAGCAAATAAATCCCAGGTACTCGGGCCGTCTGGCTTTAAATCTACCAAAACCTCAAGGGACACCTCTACAGAGCACTCGCAGACCCAGACCTATGCGTTTTGGCATCGGACATAGTAAAGAAGTTCTTCTCGATAAACTAAATCCAAAGCAACATCATGAAGATCTCCCAGGAAGACTTCAAAAAGTTCCTCAGCACCCTCTACTAAAAGGAAACCAGCAAACCCTCCAAAACCTAGAGCAACATGCTGGAGCTATTCCAGCACTTCAACGATGTCAGTGAGGAGTTCAGAGAGTACACCTACCAAATACTAAAGCAGTTCTCGGAAGAAGAGAAGGAGAAATACCTGAGATCCCGTTTCGTGGACTTTATGAACGAACTCGCTAGAAAGAGAAGGTCACGACTATTCTCCGACATCTGATTGATACATCAATTGAATTTGAATCATTATGAAGGTCAGTTCTGAATTGAGGGAATGGGTACCTGCTCGTTCCAGAAGTACTTGAGGCTCAAGAACTCCAGATCGTCGTAGGTGATTTTCCCCTTTTTGTTTCGGTCGAAGATACGCGCGAAACTGGCAATGTCGGTGGCAGTAGGGTGGAAGTCCTTGTTCATAGATCTGTAGAGGTCCATAAGCATTTTGCCCGCGGTTATGGTCTCAATTATACCGTCTTTGTTCTAGTCGTAGGTGTCCATCACTTTCCTGAGTTGTCTTTACAGTACCTCGCGATCCTTATACACATCTCTCTCGAAAATAGACCACCATTGTCAACTCCTGCCACTTGCTCATCAGGTTTGCCGAATCTCAGATCCATTTAATTTATTTATTATACTCAACTGATCATGTAATAGCAATAGCAAGAGGTTAATGGCTAATCACTAAGGTTAATCGTATTTGATTAGAAGCTGTATTTGAATATTTTAGCCAACCTTATATTTCAAATCCGAACTGTTCCGAATGTCTTTTAGAATGAATAAAGCAACTAGTTGATTATTTTTGATCAGATATTAATGGAGAAACTCAAAAAGGCTAAAACCGTCTATATCGATCCTGACTCCCTAGTCAGCGACATCCAGAGTGAAGCTGTGCAGGCACTCATCTGCCAAATCTGCCTGGGCATCGTGTACCACCCAGTCGAATGCCAAAATTGTTAGACCCTATTTTGTGAATCCTAAATCGAAACTCTGGAGAGCAAATGTCCCCTATGCCGAAACTAAAAATGGAAGACGACTGAGAACATCCACCGAGTGTTCAAATCCCAACTGTTAAACCTGGTTTTAAAATGTCCCAGCACCCACTGCCCCCTCAATTCGTAAAAAATATCCTACGAGAAATATGTGAAGCATATCGGCGAGTGCTAATTTGTTGCGTTCAAACCCAAACCCTAGCACGACATCTCCAAGCTGTTTAAAATTCCTCCTGAAATTATTGGTGAGGAAAACAAATTTTACCAGTTTCTATACGCGGAGGGGCTCGGCAACCAACCCTACATGCCCCACATGAATATCTCCCTCAACCTCAACTTCAGAGCCAAAACAAAGGAGTTCGAACTAGGTGACCACTACATCATCAACATGGAAACGAAGGAGCAGCTGAACAAAAGAACCAAAAATAAGAGGGCCATTAGAATAGAGTAGGTGCCCGACCACAAGCAGCAGTTCTGGTGGATTACCCAGATAGACACCAACCCCTTCTGTGTCTATGAGGGTAAAATACAGCAGGTATTAGAATCGGCATACCGACAGTTCGTGAGGAACAAAAAACCGACTTCAGTGAGGATAAAGTACCTTCATAGAGAGTACTTGATCGACTTGGAGAAGATGACCCAGGGGAACACTTCTTCCAAGAAAACCAGGCCAGTTTCTAGGATTCTGATATGATTCGTAATTGGTCTATTGAACTTATGAAGAAGTATCACCTACCGAGTAACTAGAGTTTGGAAATCGGGAGCTTTTTGAGGGTCGATCCTACCAGCGAGGAGTAGCCCTTCGGTGCTTTGTTTTCGATGGTTAGATCCTCCAGCTTTTTCATTTACTTCAAACAAGAATAGAGGATGTCTGCCTTCCCCTGTTCATCGAAGTGCTCGTCCCTGAGTTAACTACCAGGTACCAGAATACGATTGATAGTTTGGAGAGCAGGGGAAGCTGTTTGAGGAGGTTCACCAAACTTTTGATGGTGTCTTTGTAGGTGCGTCTAAATAACTGAATGGGTACAATCTAAGTGGAAACTGCTGTACTCGCTGAGTCGCACACATTCTTACCCGAATCTACATCTTTAACGGCTTACAGGCTGCTCGATTAATCAATAGGTACTCGTAGTCGAGGTCGATGCTCAGGTGGGAAGTATCGATGGGGAGCTTCGCTACCTGTCCCTAGATAGATCTGATATGCCCTGACACTTGCTTCGGCTTTTTGGTCTTGTTTAAAGGCTGAGTACCTTTTTTATTGGGAGGGCGTGCAGTTGGCTGCCAATAGTTTAATCTAATTTATTGGGGGTCTTGTTAATATAAACGTACTCTGCAGTACTCTATGAGGGTTCTGGCTTTGTCACTGAGAAACCGACCGACCTAGGCAGCCATTCTAGCCAGTTCTTACTGGTGGCGATTAATACCTAAATAATACTCAATATCCTTAGTCTTGTGGTTCACTCTCCTTATACTCTCTAGATAGTGCTTCAAATCTATCGACTAGCTCCGATTTAGAGGGGATACCAAGTTCTGCTCCATCTAGTCTATCACCCTATTGACTTCTACCCTCACCTTCCCAAAAATCTCTCTGTACTTACCAGTTAGTTCCTGCTCACTCTTCCTCGCATTCTAGGCCTCTCTCAGATACTCAGGAACACTGCTTTGAAGTAGATCCTTAGGCACCAGCATATTGAAATGCTCCAGATGCTTGCACACACAGTCCACACATACCTCGGACTACCCGTTCCGAATGCAAGTAGGCCAGGCACACACAAACTCTACCGTATTCTTGTTGTCTCTGCATATGCTTATGCCCTATATTGCTGCTACGAGGTGATGCGCCATATTTAAGCCTAAGCTAGGATTTTATTGTTAAATTTGATTCTACTAGGTGGTTCAATAGGACTAATCCATAGATCATCACTACGATGTTAGGTCACGGCCCTCGAAGTCCGGGTCTCTCTTGATCGTCATCTGTGCCTTCCTCAGCACCTCCAGAGTCTTCTTGGTGGTTTCTCTCTGCTGCGATATTTCCGGAGACTCGCCCAGCCCATCGATCATTTCCTGTCGCTTCATTATCTCGTTGTAGAGGGCGTACTGGATGTTGTCCTGGGAGAGTTTCACCAGGAAGTAGCCGATGTTCTTTGGCACTAAATCCTAAGTAAGCTAGTTATTACCCTGACAGTGTAGACCACTATCCTGAAATAGTGCTCCACTCGAAGTCTGAGCTCCTCAACGAACATCCTTTTGGCCTCCTATTTGAGTTTTAATTTCTGGTCTTCCGATAAGTCAGAAGATTTGATCTAAGGCTGCTTGGCCTCGGCACCTCCCTGGTAGCCAGGGTCATTAGGGTTGCTATTTTGTTTTGTTTCGGGAGTTGGAGTGCCGGGACTCGGTGTCTATTTGGTGTCTTTGTCTTTCTTACCCCATCCCATGAAGTTTTCCAGAAGTCCACCCTTCTCCTTCTCTCCACCGCTTTGCTGTTGGCCTTGCGGTTTAGGTTTATCCTTCATTGGGATCAGTTTGGTCCTGGTCTTCAAGTAGGCTTCGTCATTCGTGAACAGGTAGTGGATTTAACTGTCGAGATTGGCATCCATAATCACTCTGGCCTTCTCCTTCTGAGAAGCAAAGAACCCATCAGCTATTTCAGTCACCTCATCACTCACTTCTGGGAACCGCTGGAACACATTCTGTATTAGCTGGGTGGCGGTCAGCCTCAAATGCTCAAATACCTGGTTGAGGCATTCTTTGGCGGGTTCTCTGAGCTTTTAGAGGGGTGCCGAAAGTAGATACATGAAGGCGTGTACCGAAGGGAACCCTGGAATGGAGTCTCCCTGGTGATTATCAATAGCCCTTTGGATTTACTTGTCGGATACGTTGGACGTAACTTTGTAGCTAGGGTCAGCAAACTCCTTGTACAGCTCAGAGAACATGACTTTGATCAGAGCTCCTCCCGATATCTGCCCTTTTGACTCTTTTGCAACGTTGTATTAGTACTTGCCCTTAATCTGAGCCCTGAACTGGTCAGTAAATTGAGTGATGAGTTTCCACAGCATGTGAATCTTTTCCTTGCCATCCTTAGGCAGAGGCTCTCCTAAAGACTTTAGTTTATCCTCGCACTATTTAATTTTTTCGTTGATTTCTTTCAGGATAGAGGGCAAATGAGACTTGATGCTCTTGAAAAGGACTTCAGTCAGTTTCTTAGTCAAGGCTCTCGTGCCCAGTCGGGAAGAATCCATAGTGCAGTAGATCTTGTGCTGTCTGAAGAACTGCTCTTCCTTATCCAGGGACTCCTTGACCTTCACCTTGTTGTTAATGTCTTCTTGGGATCTGTTTTTAATTCCTATGTAGCCGTAGTACATGGGAATTTATTTATTGGAGAGCACACCACGAGCATCAGTTCCCTTATCCATGAGGTCTATCTTGGTGATGACTCCTAAGGTCCTTTGCCCTGACTTATCCCATTTCCTGGCAAGATCGAGGGCGTGGGAGGTAGAGAGATCAATGTTTGCGGGTATGACAGCCAGTATGATGGTTCTGTCGTCATCCTTACAGTATTTGGCAACCAGGTTGGTAGTAACCTGCTCAATATCGACTTTTTCCTGATCAGACTTCTGTAGAGCGACTCTGGTGATACCTGGCAGATCGATGAGAGTGAGATCGGGACACTCATTGGAGAATACTGGTTTAGTGGTAAAGTACTTTGAAGTTGGATGGGAAGGTCGACTATCCCCTTGTTTTTACCAGCGACCTGGTCAGTGAGCTCTTCAATTTTGAGACGTATTTTGTCGAAATCGTAATACTTGGTGGGGTCATTGGCAAATATACCATAGGGCTTAGCTTACACTGGGTTACTCAACCTGTACCGTCATCGAGGTGAACCAAACGAAGTTCCAGAGGTCTCCGCGTAACAACACCCGATCCTCTTGGCAGGAAGTCCATTCCGACGATGTTTTCCAGCAGAGAGCTTTTGCCACTGGACTGGTCGCCTACATCAAATAGTGGTCTTACCGCATACGGCGATTTTGGGTAAACTGATATGTTCCTGGAGACCGATATCCCTGAAGCTATCGATGATGTTGATGAGTTTTCGGAGGTTATTGAAGAGTGGTTTGTCGACGATGTCTGGCGATGGGAGAATGGCAGACGACTTGAGACCACTTTTGGTGGTGGAGTCTTTGTCGTCAGATACCTTCTTCTTAGGTCCCAATAATAAGTCCATGATTTTTAATCGTTTATGGACTCGAGTCAAGATATCGGTATTTATAATCTGAGAGCACAGGGGCCATTTGATTTTAAAAGATCATTTGATTATTTCTGATAATGCAGAAACTCTAACGCTCTGCTATTAACAGTATGGTGTAGGATTGAGCGGTAAATGGCCAAAATATGCCATTGAAATATTTAACTGGACTTCAAAATGCATCAATAAGTTGAAGAAAGGCATGAAGTTAGACATAAAACATCACATGATGCTTAACATGATACTTTAGAGTTTATTCCATATTGTAAATTAGGTAAGAATTTATGAGACGGGTGAAGTGAAGTGTATGTTGGGGGTAGGCAAAATATTTAATAATCGTATCGAATCTAATGTCAGACGACGAAGGAGGCATGTAAGTGTAGTATGAGGACGAGCCCTACCAGAGCGATCCCTAGCAGGATGAAGAGGCCGGCCTGTAAGACCTCTACTACTAGGCCACAGGTACGAACTCCCCCTACTTAGAACTCTTGCGCAAGGAAAAGTACAAAGAAGCCGTCGACAAGTTTAATGACTTAATTCGTGACTCCAAATCACTCAACTCCACAGAGTGGATCCCGAAGAGCCTCAACAACATCCTTCTGATCAGATGTAAAGAGAACTCTCCGCTCGTCAATGAGGCGGTGGTAAATCTGATGCAGTCGATGGAGAAAATCAGTAAAAAGGATGCTGAAAACAATGCGAAGACCGCACTCGACAACGTACTCTTGGGTTCTAGCTTAGATCAAATCAATCACGAACAAAGAGCTGTATCAACAGGCTAAAGAGTGCATCGCTAGGGAGGTAGGTAATAAGGGTGAGGATAACGTGCAGATTAGGACGTTCATGAAGCTAGCCGAGCAGGAGCTGCAGGAGGGTAACTATAAGCAAAGCCATAGCTA
This sequence comes from Hydropsyche betteni, assembly GCA_028571205.2. NCBI lineage: Eukaryota > Metazoa > Arthropoda > Insecta > Trichoptera > Hydropsychidae > Hydropsyche > Hydropsyche betteni. The sequence goes on from JAOXNN020220129.1 coordinate 9,684, forward strand.
CATCAGCAGAGTTAAGGAGCTAGACGCTAAGGGCAAATTCCCTCCTGAAAGAGCAGCTGATCTGAAGCTGGAACTGGCCTGTCTCGAGATCCAGTACCTCCAAAAGACCGATTCGAGCCCAGAGCAAATCAACGCCATCATTAAAAACGCCCAAAACCTCAAATCGGAGGTGAATGACTCCAAGGTCAATGCAATAATTAAGGAGAACGTGGGCAAGATGCTTGCCAACGAGGGTTAGTATGAGAAGGCCACTGCCGAGCTCATCGACGCCTTTAAGCTGTACACAACAATAGGAGACCCACAAGCTAAAACTATGTTGAAGTACTGTACGTTCGTGGGTATGCTCTCCAAACAGTAAATCAACCCCTTCTCTAACGTGGAGGCCCAAGTGTACAAGTCCAATTAGTAAATCCAATCGATATAAAACCTAAGGACTGCGTTCGAGAAGCAGGACCTCAAAACCTTCAACAAAGAGATCGATTCGCCGTACGTAAGAGGAGATGCATTTTTGGCGCCTCTAGTTGAGAACCTGAAGTAAATTATGAACATATAAAACCTCAAGTTTGTGCTCAAACCCTACGACAGGGTCGGCTTTGATTACTTGGGCAGGATGCTGATGCTCAAGCCCGAGAAGGTTCGCAGATACGTGTTCATGCTGATAGTGGACAACCAAATTCATGGGAAGATCAACAATATCGAGGGCTACTTCGAAAAGGACAGAGGCTTCAACGGGTTCATCAATAAGGAGCAGCAGATTATTTAGAGCTACCTCAAATACCTAACAACATCCCAGTGATACGTCCATAGCGAAATAAATCTTATCTATAAATATCTAATGTCGGTGACGGAGACTCACTAACTCAAATAGACATGGGCTATTTGAGAAACCCATGTGTTATTTTGCCAATTGGTATTTTACCCGCTGAAGTCATTTCAGTTGAAAATCGGTTGCCTGGAAAGAGACTCACAGTCGATGGGAGAACAAAAAGATATTCAGTACCATAAGATTTAATTAGGGATGCAGTATAAATCGGTGCGGAAGCTGAGTCTTTTATAATCAATTTTTTACAAGGGTGGGTGGGATGACGGATTTCAACAATCAGGTTAATACCTTTGATGTCGCTAGCAGTCTTCATAAAGAGATTGTCACCTTTAAAAAGCCTGTCGCTATTCACGACTCATCTGTCCCTGAGCGAGAGCGCCTTCTGCTTCGACTCAGGAAACTCCAGGAACAACACCGACAACTCACTTGTCAGGAACACAGTCTCAGCAGCACAGTCGACAGCCTTCGCATAATGCTCTCGAAAGTTGACAGGGAGCGTACCGAGGAGCTAGAACTATTGAAGGAGGAGAACTAAGCCAAGTAACTGAAAATAGAATCGCTAAGAACCTCGCTGAAGACAGTTTACAGCAACGATAAACACCTAACCCAGATGGCACAGTTTTGGAGTACGTACTGCTGATATTGTATAACTATCTGATTAAAATGCTCGACTACAAGGGTACCTACCTTTCCCCCATTAACTCTTCTCGATCGAAGCAGCTCTACAGTTTCGCTAAATAACCGCGCTTTAAATTACAGAGGCTTCCCCAGAAGTACCCAGATTGCCAATTAGTAACAGCAAGATTTACGATCTGCCCAGCCTCCTTGCGAAGAGAGCCTCCAAATTCAGCAATGAGACGAGGAAGCTTGTCTTCCCGAATACGAATACCACAACACCGGCTCCAAACTCTTATACCATACCTGCATAAATTGACAATGGATCTCGCATGAGCAAAGGATTGACCATGTCGAGAAAACTAAATAGTTAAATAGCACTAAGGAGGTCCAGGGATCTACCGGGACCTGGGAGCTACAATTCGATCAGTAGCCATATCAACAACCAAGGCGCTAAATTTAATAGGGAAGTAAAAAAGTTCGATTTCCCGACAAGTATGAGAAATGGAAGGGAGTCTCCAGGACCTCTAATTTATGGAACTGTCGACTCGCCGTTCCTTAGGAAGTCGTTAGTAACGAAGTATCGAAACTGTAGCACATCCAAATTCGGTACCAATAAGAGGCTCTCGAGGAGTAGCTTGGGCAGCGATACTCCTGGCCCTCTAGCATGTACTCAATTTAACATTAAGATCCGCCATAAACACTCATCTCATCATATATTAACAGCAAGTTCACCAAACGGAACTCCCCTGGCTTCGAAGGCTATTCTTCTAGAAACCAGAAACAAGTGTCCCCAGGGCCTAGTCCAGCCTCCTAGTACCTTGAGGATTAATCTTAGTTTAATATTTTCGGAGTTCGCAGTCAAGTAGAAACCGTATAAGCTGAAAGCCAACCCAGGAATATTTGATTACAGACAACGCCAACAGAGCCAGTGCATCCTTCGCAAGAAGGCTGCCCTAACCAACCACAGTCGTCTGGCAACGGAGCCTAACCGCAAGATTTGTAGTTTATCCAAAAAGCCATAAGAGCAGCCAACCCCTGCCAAGAAATCTTAATAGGCTTCTCAAAATGTAACTGCTTTTGATCCTTGATTCTTCTCAGTCCTATCGTATTGCTAATGCTATTTATCTGACACTTATCGAATGGACTCTCAACTGTAGGAAATGGTTAAGAAGCTGCAGGAGAAAATTAGATAACTGGAGCTGGAGCATCAGATGGCTCGCAAACCCATTCTGTACAACTAAGCGAATACCCTTCTCAAAAAGCTCTAAACTGCAGTCACCAATATGCACATATGCTACACCAAGGACCGCCTTCAGAAGCAACTGCCAGGTGTTAAAAGCAAGCTGCAGAAGTTGGAGCAGGAGTTCCTCAACGAAGTGAGGTTTCAGGATGCTGCCAGTAAGGCCTTTGGGTCTGGGTTCCAATCCGTCTACAAATACAACCCTCGGCAGACCCTCTAACAGAATATGCTGAGGACTGTGCTGTGGACTGAAATTACTGAGGGGCAGCTACTCATCCAACCCGAAGAGCTGGAAGACATCGCCATTAAGATGGAGCAAAACAAAGAGGTCATCTAAGAGATCCACACTCTTGTGCAGGAGCAAGGCAAGAAGCTGGATATCATAGAGTCCAGGATAATGACCACTCACAAGAATGTTCACGAGACCAATAAGACTATGAACTAAGCAAATGTACTCCAGGGCGGTAAACCCAGACCCATCGAATAACAACCGAAGCCTCCAGTCCAGTCGACCGAGTCCCAGCAGTCTGTCTAGCCAGACCCATCTAAAAAACGGATTGTTTTGAGTATACGGTCAAAAGCTCGAGGGTTCCTGGGAGAGCTAGGAGCAAGAATCTCCAACTTCTTCAGCAATTTATTCTCCAAGTCCAAGAAGTAATCGTGATGGCAATAGTTTATCGTGTTTATCAATAATCATTACTCGTTCTTTAGTTTCTGATACAGCTCCCTGTTCTTCTACCTGAGCCCTTCAATTTAATCAGACATCTCCGTCTAGAAGCCCTGCACCGAAAACAGGATGTTGCGCATCTGCTCCAGAATAGCCTTCTGGAAGATGGGTGTTCCCTCAAATACTTTCAGCTTTGACTCCAAAGCCTCGTAGAGTTTGAGCGAGTATTTCCTGAGAGTGTTAGCGTTGCAGTTGTTGGTTGTCATCTACTTGTCAACATCGGGGATCTACCCTACCAGTGCCCGCTCCAGCATAAACAGCTGCGTAAGACTTTAAGTACCTACAGATTGTAGCGAGCCTGCTCGTAGTAGCTCTCCAGCTACTGATGCTGGAACACGAGGTCATCCTAGTTAAGTGCCTGCTCGATCGAACTGATTTACAGGCAGGTTTTGATAACATCTCGAACCTGGCCATAGAGCCCCTTCATCATCTTGGTAGTAAGAAACTCAAAGAAGAGAGTGTTGATCTTAGCGAACTCATGGTTCCGGCTGACCAGCCTCTGGAGACCCAGTAGGGCATTGAACTGGACTCCAAGTTTCTACTTGAGCTGCTAGTAGTTGTCCATGTACTTTTCTATCCTGTCGTAGTAGTCGGCATCGTAGCTGATGCGTACTTTGGGACCCAACTTCTCAGCGTACTTCTTTATGAGTCTGTGCTCCGATATCTACTTCCAAGAGATACGCTTCCTCGGGTCAGGAGTCAGCATCTTCCTCACCAAGTCTTCGGCGTCCTCGCTGATGACTATCCCGTGAGCCCTGTAGTCCACGCTTTTGCCCTACTTGATACCTTCGAAAAGGGCCTTTTCGCTCTTGGCGGTGTAAGGGTAGGTGAGTTTGAACAGCATCTGGTAGAAGATGATACCGAGGGACCAGATGTCGGCCTTATTGTCGTACCGCTTGCCGCTGAATACCTCAGGGGCCTTGGTGTAGGGCGTTCCCACGATAGTTGTCGCTACTCCCTCCTCGCTGATCTTCGACAGCCCGAAGTCAGCTATCTTGACCCTGTCGTTCTCAGCCACCAGAATATTCCTGAGCTTAATATCCCGATGTATCACCAGAATCTCGTGCAGCCCCTTAAACCCATTCAGTATCTGCAGCAGAAACTCGACTGCTTCGTCCTCGGTAAGCGTCGAGTTGGGTTTAGACTTAATGTAGTCCTGGAGGTCACCGTACTTGCAGTACTCCATGGCAAGATAGTGGTGGGTGGCAGTTTCTATCGACTCGTACAGCTTCACCACGTTCTCGTTCTTCACCTTAGTCATTATGGTGCGCTCAGTTTCAAAAAGCTCCTGTCGCTTGCGGCTGGTCTTGAGTTCTGCCTTGCTAATCTGAGTGGACTGATCGCTACCTACTTCACGGCTACCTCGAACTTGTTTTTGTCTGTCGCCAAGTAAACCTTGCCAAACTATCCTTTGCCGATCACTTTAAATAGCTCGTAGGAACCGATGTGAAAAGGTACAAACTAAGCGATCATAATTAATCTCTGTAATTTAGTTATCCTCACATTGATAAAATGAGACTCTAAATAAACATCAAAGATCAGGCACTGTGAATGTTTCTCTCATGATCATATTTCTTGATCCTTTTTATAACAACTTTGTTCTATCTGCCCTCTTATTTGTAGGCACTTCCTTAGTTGCCTCATAACTTGGCTCACAGTACGACTTCTGGGACAGCCTGTTGCAAGAGATGTTGTGATTGGTACATAAGTTTTCGGTCGACCAGTTTCAAATACATGCTCTGAGCATTCTTCGTTTGTACACCTCTCGCCTGACAGCCCCTCACCCTGTATCGAGAGCACCTCCTTTTTTTCAGACTCCACCTGTCTGATCTCTAGCTCGTCGTTCCTAGACGATGCTTGTGACTGTGCTGAAGGAGCCGTCGAGCAGGAAGTGCGCTCCTATCTTCAGCAGTGAACCTACCAGATCGGCGACCTATGCAGTTGTTTCTGATTGCTGAAAGCTGTTCGAATTCGAGTGCATATTTTGATCTGATTGCAACGAACACAGCTATGCGATTCAGTGTACACTGTTTGGGTTGTAGAAGGTGTCCACTATACTCTCAGACATATTGCATTATAAATCAATTTGAAATAATTAGACAGTGGCGATGACTTATAAGATATTGAGTGATTTGCAACTATTAAGTTAATACGTTTATTTGAAATTCTAATTGATTCATTTAAATATGTCGGAAGCAAACTCAGTGTAATTAGTTCAGAGAGTATTATAGAGAAG
>JAOXNN020220146.1:0-15323 GCA_028571205.2 Hydropsyche betteni
ATCAATAATTATTGATTTGTTGGAGGTTAACCTCAAATTACAACTGTCAAGCGCGACACAACATATCGGAGCAAGGCCACCAACCGAATAAAATGGTGGGCCACGCTATTCTAATGCGTAAATTAGCCCATAAAAAAACATTCAAATTACATTGCATACAATTTCATTGCATTCAATTATATTGCAATGTACACTGGCTTTAATATTTATTTTTTATAATCAGCTCACTTCTTACTAAAAATTTATTTTTCTTAGTAGCAAATTAATGTCTGGCGAAAAGGATTTCGTGTTAGGTTTTAGAAATGCAGTTTACATTATCCCAAATTTTCATGTACAAAAATCCACATAACCTTCCACACAACAACAAAAAAAACTACATAATAAAAAAAATCGAATGCCCAAAAAAGCAAACCAACCATCAACGACGCCATAGCGCAACCACACGAAACGACCCACCGTTGAATTTTTCAGGCCGAAACTTTCGACGGGCGCATTCGAAACTGCACTTCCGCGAATCCTGAATATTTAATCCCCGGCATAAAGATCGTCTAAAAAGTGCATCGTCCGTTTTCACACCGGTCTGACCCGGTTCCGAAGCGGTTTCGCAACTGTTATGCACCAACGGCTCTGATGCAATCCGAGCCGCTGGACACATGCACATTTTATAAGGCCACCTTGCGAGTTTCCTTTTTGCCTTTTTGTGTGTTTGTGTCGTTTTTGTGATTTTCGCTTTCGAGGGGCTTTTCGGCGGTGGCGAGGTCGAGGTTGTCGAACTTACAATTGGTGCGGGTCCGAGGTTTTGGGTTGTAATTTTTTTTTGGATTTTATAGGTGTTTAAATAATATTTTTAGTGTTTGTATGTTTTTATGGAAAGCCGGAAATTATTTTGTGATTTTTATTTGCAAATTAAATATGAATTTATATGTTTCAGCGTTTTTTTAAGTTGAAATAAAAATACTATTCAATAAATTTGAACAGATGGTAAGATAAGGTAAGGTAAGATATGGTAAGGTATAATATAAGATGCTCAAAGTATAATGTTTAAATTCATTAAAAACTAGTATATAGGCCCGATGTTAATAACATCGGCTGTGAATTACGTAATTATATATAAAAAAAATTAAATCTATGCAATAATGTTTTATAACTGTTCTGTTGCGAAAAGTCGATGCCCGTTTGTTATATATAAAGGATAATGTATAGGCCCGATGTTGATAACATCGGCTGTGAATTACACAAAAATTAAATCTACGCAAAAATATTTTATGACCGTTCCGTTGCGAAAAGTCAATGCCCGTTTGTTATATATAGAGGATAATGTATAGGCCCGATGTTGATGACATCGGCTGTGAATTACACAAAAATTAAATCTACGCAAAAATATTTTATGACCTTTCCGTTGCGAAAAGTCGATGCCCGTTTGTTATATATAAAGGATAATGTATAGGTCCGATGTTGATAACATCGGCTGTGAATTACGCAAAAATTAAATCTACGCAAAATATTTTATAACCGTCCCGTTGCGAAAAGTCGATGCCCGTTCGTTATATATAGAGGATAATGCATAGGCACGATGTTGATGACATCGGCTGTGAATTTATAACCATCCTATTACGTACTAAAATAAAAATTACAAAGATTATAGCCGTTATTATAATGACCATAAAGATTAAATTTGGAGGTCGCGATTAAGTAGTGATTATAGTCGTTATTTTAATGGGCATATAGGCTAAATTGGATGGCAAACCCAGTAGTATAACATACAACATATCTATCTATATAAAAATGGATGTTTGTTTTTTTGTAGTGTTTCTTATTTCTCGGAATTTTTCATTTCTCGAGAAACGAGAATTCTCACTTTCTTCAAAAAAAATTCTCGAGAAGAAACACTATTTGTTTTTATATATGACGGCGTTTCACTCCAACACCGTTCGACCGATCGCCATAAAAATTAGCATGCATGTGTATTTTTTTTGTCGAGAAGGTTCTTGTATCATTAAAACTATTTTGCGGCTCGATATGATGCTATTTTAAGATGAAAACAAAATTTCCATACAAGCGGCGCTGCATATTGATTATGAAAATAATTAATATTAAATTGACTGTTGAAAATACTACTAAAACTCAATTTATTCGGTAACAAAATGTTATAATACAAACTGGCAGGACAACGTTTGCAGGTTCAGCTAGAATTCGATAAAATTTGTGAAGGCGTTATTTGTACGTTTTTTTTCGAATTTAATGTAGTACTTGAAGTATGTGGAATAATAATTTGAAAAAAAACTTACATAAACATCAACATGTCAAAACATAAACATAGGTCAGGTCAAGCCGTGTTTATTCGAGAAGACAACCGAGACAGATCAGATAAGGAGCGCCGTTCTTAAATGGCAAAAAATGACACAGCCTCCTTTAGCGAAAGGTTAAATAGGTGCAAACCTTTCGACCCGTGACATGATCGTTTTGCGAATGCAAAATAAATTAAAAAGTACTCCTAAATGATATAACTACATAAATAATAATTTATTTAAAAACAAAGAATGTAGTTATCGATACTTTCACAGTTTGGAAACTATCGAATATTATACTATGCGAGGACAATATTTTAAATGAAATTTTCATTTATATATTATAGATTCGTTCCACTAACGAGATCCATTTTCCTTAAAAGTGGCAAGAGTCGCATTTCGATACTTTCATATTAAGGATTTAAACATCGAACAGTCAAACTGACAAGATGATACATAGAATTCGCAAACAATGGACTTCGACTTGACCGAAATGAGTATACTCGTATCTTAAAATAGATGCGGATTTATATTTCTCCTTCTTTATGTGTTCGAACTTCAGAAAAACAGAATTTCTTAATCTTCTGTTTCCATTTTCCAATAAATAAATGACAACACCGTAATTCGTATTTAAATCCAATTTTTGGACTTTGATGAAAAAATCTATTTTGGAGATGAAATTTTTCCAGTGCTTTTTATTGATGGTATGTATTTGTTTTCATATTGACATATAATGTTAAAATAAGTTTAGTAATAGTATTATATCTATAAAAACCTTATTATGTGATGATCTCATAGTGTTGGTTTTTGTGATCCGCGTACCGTAGATTGAGAAACTTTGTTATACATAATTTATATTTGGTTGTCTTTTTGCAACGATCGCCCTCGTACATCACCGAACAATGGTATCTGCAGTCACCTGAAAAGGCGATTATGATAATAAGAAGCCATTGTAGACGTCAAATGGAGACGTCACCGTAAAAGAAGATTGAGCTGTCCTCTATCAGTTTTCTTTCTCACCATGATGTAAATTAAACGACCTTTTTAAAATCAGATTTCAATTCTTTAGCTAAATTTCACGGGTAACTAAAAAAAACACGGGTACCTAGTAAAATTTAAAAAAAAAATAATATTTCGAAAAAAATTATTAATTAATCACTGCAATAATAAATAATTCTATCAAACTCTTTACTCAAAGATAGTTTTTATTATGCAAAAAGAAGATCAAACTTCAATTTACGACTTTCTAACCATATAAGTTTAGTATAATTCCATTAATGATCTTAGTTTGCAATAAACACAACAGTGCTTCTCATAAACATACAAAATAGTAAAGTTTTGATCATAAATTGATCTTTTCATTCCATAAAACACAAAAACGCTAAACCTTAAACGAGTTTCACACGAATCTCAATCAAATTATATGCATCACTAAAATATTTTATGCGTTAAAAAATATAAGAGAGACCACCATACATTACCACTCCAAATTTTGTCTTAATGGAACGAAACAAAAAAAAAAACTAAACGAATAATTGTAGGCGCCAAAGAATTCAAGCCAGCGTTAATCAAGCGTTTTTTCCAATCTGAAAAAGATCATTAAAACAAATTATCACTAATTACTTTAGCACCGGTGATTTGTACGGATACAATACCTAAGTATAATATAATACAAGGATAATGTATCCTAAAAGCATTGAATAACTACATGAACTTTGAACTCTCGAATCGCATTACAAGTGAACGAAATCGTGTCGAATATGTATAGCCAGGAATACCTATTAATTAAGATTATGAATTTGTAACTTATCCTTTTTCGAGTTTTCATATCTTGTATACGTGTGATGGTATTATATAATAATTAAAAGAAGATTTATTGGAAAAATTTTGAAATTTGAATGCGAATTCGATTAATCAATATCACAATCGCACGGAAGAATGATTTGACGAATTTTATATAAGGATAGGTTGTTTTTCAATCTTTTCACATATTCATCCTTTTCGTCGACAACTCTTGAGGAAGTCATCACTCACTGTCGTTTGGTTGCCGAACACTCAATTGTGATGATATCGTAAAAAGTTTTTGTCGAATGACGACAACTTTTTATCAAATTTGCCGAAAGGGAAATAGTAAATTATTCATTTTAGTATCAGTGCTCATATAAAAATAATATTTTCAATGTCGACTCGATAATTTTTATGCTTTTAATCCTTATTGTTTGCAATCAATGCATCGTCTAATACGATAGTTTGGATAACTAGTTAGTTCTAAGTTTTCGTTCGAGTTGATTAATCACTAAACTTTGTTGAAATTCATTTTGAAAGTTCGTCACACAATCATATCAACAAATTATACAGTCGAGTGCAAATCAAAATAATTCAACGATATTAAGTTCATAATGAAAATACCGCAACACATAATATTAATCTTTGATTTTTTTTGGTTCACAACCAACACGACTATTTGTATCTATAGCTGCAAAACATTCTTGAACAGTAGTCAGTCATCGATATTGCTTTCGATGCCTATTAGTTTCAATTTTTTTGTTCTACTTCATCTTCTGGTCTCGCATCTATCTGAAGTCTGGTCTTCCGCCGTCTTGAGACTGATCTTAGTCGCAATTAACAATCTCACCTGTCCGCTCCGGTGATCCAAGACGTTGATAAATCTTTCTCTGTGGATCCGAAGAATTTATTTGTGTAAGGAAAACTCTGTCGAATCCATGCCAATGACGGCAAAACCGCCAACTATCGTACCATGGAACGTGTATGATAAAACAATTTTTTCCCATATCAGTAAATCTATATTAAAGAATAGTATTGGTGGAAATAGTATACATGTCTCTCTTATAATATTCAAATGAAATAATTTCAAATTCGTATCAAACTCATATTAATATTCGTGCTAGTTGTGATTCAACTTGGAGCTATACTTAATCTAGCATCAGTATTTTCAAATCGATTAAACACATTATACAATCTATAAGATTTTTTTGCTTCATCCGTTGGTATCAAAATATATTTAAGATAGAAGTTCAGTGGTTTATTTTTTTGCAAAAGAAATTAACGGTACAAATAATACTACTATACGTATGGCAAAACGTTTTCTTTTTTTATGTTATCGAATAATTTTATATTGGCGAAGAATTAAAAAAAAATATTACGCAAATTGAATAAAAATCGATTTTCAATAAAATAATATAATATTAACCAGTGTACATCTATCTATGTATATGTGTTTCATTTGAAAATAAGAAAACTATTGTTATTAACGTGAGAATATTTTTTGGAAAAGTGTGAAACAAATTATAACGTTTATTATAAAATAAATCATTTTCTGGTTTTAGCCGAAAATATTAACTCAAATACCATGTATTATTTGCTTATTGCATGCTTTATATTGAAACTAGTATGAAATGTTAATTTATGTGCTAATTATTATAGTCGTGTACATACAATGAATAAAAAAAATAACAAGAACCGATCTTTATTTATCATCAAGTCACAAATTATTTCTCAAGCTGATGATTGTGCGATCAGAAAATAGTATTCAATAGAATATAGCGGATATGAAATGCACAGTAACAACAGGTGATTGGGTGAATAAATAGTTTAAATAATAAATAATTTCCTTTGGTCGCTAGTTAGAAGTAAGCTTTTAACGGTTGCCGTTACGGCGCTTTTCAAAATGGGTCGAAGATATATAATAATATAAGCTTCTCGCCATTTGAATGTATAGTTTTTTCTGAAGCTCAAAACTCTACAAATATTCCATCTTCAAAGACCACACGTTTCAATAAATAACGGGTGTTGCATCGAAAAAATAACTAATTAACAAGTTTATATGTAATAGTCAATGTGGTACAGTATAATATTATAAATACATATTTTTTAATTCATCCATAAAAAAGTGCGTTATCTGTTAGTTTTTTGATGTTCTAAGCATTTTGAAAGTCTTAAGAAAAGTATATTATAATATAAAAATTAAAAAAAAAAATTCGATAACAGATTCCATCACTGACCTGACCGAAGAGCGCATAAATTAGATACCGCTGCAATTTACATTTATGGATAGTCGATCGTAAGAATAGCCTAGATCTGAAGTGCAATGGCAGTAAGAATGTTGCAATCGTGACTGAAGATTGTATGTACAATTGTAGAAAGATAAACTAGACGAAAAAAAAAAACATAATAGGGAAATATGATGTGGAAAAATTTCAGTACAGTTGTATGAACAATATTGCCAAAGACATTCGCGCGCGTATGAATCATGCGATCAAAGAAGACCGTTAAATGGGCTATGCACGTTTCTTATTATGTGCCGAATTTTGTTTTTTGTCCGTTTAACGGGATTAACAAAACAAATAAATCGCAACGGATCATGCGTGCGTTTCGGGTTGAAAAAAATGTTAGAAACGAGGAAAAATCGGAGATTATATTCGAAATAATCGAAAGTTACACATAAAAACGCATATGCGGATAATAAATTTCGATGTGAAATCGCGTATGCAATGGCAGGTTCAGATAAAGATAATAGAGAATATTATTATATTATACAATAGCTGACCCGGCGAACTTCGTATCACCTACAATCGTTCGTTAGTCTCACTAAAACTAAGCTGACCATACGTCCCGTTTTTATAGTGTCTTGCGTTTGTCCCGTCGTTTTCGCATATATTATATAAGATCTGGCATCAAAAAGCGATAGATCTTCGACTCTAAATACTGGATTTTTTCTCATCTTAAAAAAGCGCCCATTGTCCCGTTGTCCCCGTTGACTTCACACGTTCTGCACACACTGGTTCCCGATTCTTGTTCCCGGTTCCCGTTGTGAACACGCGTTCTGCACAAACCAGTGTACCGATTGTAATTATTGTCACAATCAATACGCGGTGCGGCGGTGTGATTTTCCATACAAAATTACTTATATTATTTTTTTACGAATTTCCCTATTACTTTTCTTTTTAAACCACTTGTTAGTTAAAGCGAACGAAAAAAAAATCCAAATCGGTCAAGTGGTTTTTAAGTTTTAGCGAAAAACCGAACAGTGATTCATTTTAATATATTATACATAATGGGAAAGCGTCTATTATTAGCAAACATGGTCTAACAAAGTATAAAAAGCTGCGACCACCTTTTTCCCAGTCCGTATAACTCACATAATTCTCAAAGCCGTGTCCAGATAATTTCATACTCAGAAGAGCGTAACCTTTGGACTCGAGGGGTGAATTATGCGAAACCCGAGGTCCGAGGACTGAATGCGGCACCAGTCGTGATTTACTATAGCAACACGTAATAATGACCTTTTCGTGCAAGGTCGAAATCCACTATTTCCATCAACAATGATATCCAATCCAAAATATGTATTGGAGATTGCTGAACGAGACGAAATTTTCCCGAAGTTCGAATCTTCAAATATGAAACTTTTCGCATATCAAACACATTTTTGCAATGAAGAAAACGAATGTTGATTCGACATTGTTGTGAAAGTATGTGATGACAAACGGACAGCGCAATTATGTGTCTCGGAAACAAAAAAAATTGGAATGTGCGACAATTTAATTCGATTTTTTAAAAACGGTTGTAATTTATGATATAAATTTTATTTAATAATTATGGTATGTAAAAAGATAAATTTTTATTGATTCGTTTAATGTACAATGTTATACTTTTATAATTTGAAAATTTTCATATTGAATATATAATACTTATAAGTATGAATAAGAAAACTTAATAATCGAAAGTCTTCTTTCTTTGTTACTTATGCATAAAACTGAAATAATTTTTCTGATTGCTAAAAAGGTTTTATATTACTAATTCGAAACAATAGATGCGGAGCTTCTGTTCGAGCGAACGATATTGATAAATATATAACACTAGTATATAGGCCCGATGTTAATAACATCGGCTGTGGCTTTGTTAAGAAACGGAAAACGATAGAATGTGAATACCCGATTGTGTGAGCTCAAAATGTGTACCCGATTTGAATATTTAATATTTAATTAATAAAACCAGTTAATTTTTTATTGACGCAATTACGACATATAGGCGAAGCCAGAGGCAGTAGGTAATAAGCATCATATTATAGACGTTAACTGTATACACATATAAAGACCATATTCGCGAAAAAGTCGCAAGCGTCATCGAAGAGACGGACACAAAGATACATAGAAACCTGCTATTATATATAGGGGATCATGATCATCATCATCATAAAAAAAAAGAAAAAAAGGCCGCGAGTATCATCGTCACAGATACACAGACGAACACACAGACACACAGACGAACACACAGACACACAGACGAACACACAGACACACAGACGAACACACAGACAGACATACAGAAATCCACTATTATATATAGGGGATTCTTTATAAATTATGTTTTTTTTTTGTTTCGAAATACTATTTGTACTTCAAATTTGAATCTTAAAAGATAGCTTATCAAAGATTTGATATAATAGATTCCTGATACATCAAAAATAATTTGAAACGTTCGAAGCTACTGGTCGTTAACATGTTTCGCTCCGCGGCTTGTCAACGTGTCAAAATTCACACGCACTTGTCTGACTGGAAAACCGATTCGAAAAGAAAAAAAAATGTATTTTTGAAATTAAAAAAACTTGACCGTTGTCCGAGTGATTTGTGAGTCGCGCATTTCGCCCACTAATTAATCCCGGTTTTGCCGTGGATCGACAAGCTCTCGAATTATTTCAATCGAAGCCGGTTGTAAATTTCGGAAACGCAATAAATTTTGTGCAAAAAATGATAATAATAAACATGAAAAGCTTCCTTTAGTCTACTCTGGTAGCTGCGCAAAGTGATTTGTGATAATTGTGTATGTACAAATTAATATATACATATAACTGCAACGTGTGAAGTTTCATTGGACCGGATGAAATTTCCAATCAATAATTTTTTTCAATCGTTAATTAATAGTTTATGAAATAAAAATAAATAAATTGTATAATAGGTAAATGTATTAAATTGAAACGTGTTCTCGAATTAGTACCGTTTTTCCGCATCGCGTGTGTGCGAATATTTGGATGTGTGTAACGTAACGTGTTTGCTCTTTTTTAACTGTTCTTTATTTTCCATGAAATTAAAAGCAATGGCAATGCATGCATGCACGTTTAGTGCGTGGGTGTATTGAAAGCGCCATCGAAAGTAAATAATGGCTTAATTAACGTTTAATCTAAACGAACATCCGGTTTGTTGAGTCTTTTGCGAAAGTTAACGGTCAAACTATGCGCCAAACTAGTAATCGCTTGTAAAATTTTATTACTTACAAAATCGAATATTATATTATAACAAATACTAGAGGTACCGGATAGTAATCCATTTTTTTCAAAATCCAAAATCCAAATAACCATTCTGTTTACTTTATCGATTTTTTTTAAGTATTCTTGCGCTGTGGATCATGGAATATCGAGTTTTTGTGATAATTCTTAGATATTTTGACAAGTATCAGATTCCACCAAGGTCTTCAGCACATCGTCGTCGATTTCCGAAGGTCTTCCAGATCTCGGTTCATTTTTCAAGCTTCTATCGCCCGATTTAAATCGCCGGAACCAAAACTGACATTTTTCAGCTGTTATTACCGTTAAATAAATTTCGATGAATTTTTTGGTCGTCTTTGTCGCATTCCAGCTTTGATCGAAAAAGGGAGCATACAGTGCCGTATATGTTGCTCCGTTGTAAAATATATATATGTTGCAGAAAAATAAAGCTGAGAAACAGTATTATAAAAAAAAAAACTTCCAAAGACATTCACTTCATGGTGTCCAGAGACAGACTGATCTCATACAAGGCATGTAAAAAAATGGATTTGTTTCCGGTATCCCTAATATAATTGTTTCACTGAAAAAATCTACGGATCGCAATGTGTATTTGTCATGAAATTTAATTTGAAGGTCGGAAGTTCATGCGATTATTTTATAATACATATGTTGTTTTAACGAAGCGTTAACTAGAGGCGTTTACATACCGATTTGTCCAAGTTTATTCGTGTAATTCGTGAAAATTTCGTGTAATTATCGCGCGTTCGATGAAAAGCGATTTCGTCGGCCCCTAGCAGCTAACATAACAGCCATCAACCGACCGAGCGTGAAATCGGTAAAGAGCGCTGCCTCATTGCTTTTTTCACTTGTTTTCGACTAAATAGATGCTGAAATAAAAATTAGAAGTGATCGTACTGAGTGATTACGACACAAATGAAATTTAATATAATATTAGGTATATTTACATATTTCTCAATTATAAATATTTATTATATCGGGCCCTTTCAGAGGCCGGCCCTGGAACTCAGTACCCCCTAGTACCCGCCTCTTGTCAGGCCTGCGCCTCTATAAAATATTAACGTTCTTGCAAAAAACAATTCTTGATCATCGTTAGCAAAAATATTTTTCATAAGTGGTGCTTAATTATTCGGTGAAATATTTTCTATTGATGATTGATGATCGAATAATAAATACAGTATTGTTAATAGTCTTTTCGTGATAAAATGCGTCATTAATTATTTTTTATATGTTCGAAACAAAATGTTCAAAAAATATCATATATACTCGTATTATTATATCGTAATAAAACATCAATCAATTAATACGTTTTAACTAAAAAGTTTTTATTTCCTCGTAAATTAGTTAAAGTTCTTTTTGAAAATGATTTATTGTTAGATAAATTTTGTGCAGGTCTCACACTTTTCACGATTCAATGTCACAGAGAGGTACTTATTTAAAAAAAAAACCAGTTATCAAAATAATGAAGAAAAAGAAAGAAAAGGTATCGTGTCATTTCGTTTATTTATCGATTTTCTGACTAATAATCCGCTTTTACGTCTTCATAAATAAGAAAAGTACATAATCGGTTTCCGCCGATTTTCGAAATTGTAAGGCTGTCCGAAAATTGAGAAAACACACGTTATTCTGAACGCAAAACGGAAACATTACTTACAAAAATATTCTGTATGTTTAAACATGAATACGCATATATATTGTATTATAGTGTTTTCCGTATTATAAAAATCTTATCAGTTCATTTTTCCTGACTTGCTCTACAACAGGGGGATCGGCAAACTGTTTTTCGAAAAGGCCAGATGGAAAAAAATTGAGACTCGATTGGACAGATATTTACATGGATAATTATACGCAAAGAGCAACAAACAAATGGTTCGAAATTTTAAAAAGTTAAAACTAATCGATCTCAAAATAGTTATTTGAAAATTTTACTTGTAAAACAAGTATCATCATCGAAAAAATATTTTTATACGTTGGTAATATCATTGAAAAATAAGTAAGAGTGAAGTCAAACTTTTTTAGTTCTTTTATTTATTTTTTTCCTCTAAACATCCTTTGTTATGTTCGATGTTGTATCCAAATATTAAAAAAAAACACCAACCTAATAATAAACTACTTACAATTACTAAAACTTTAATGTATTATATTATCTCCCTTTTTTAATTGCTTCTCATTTATTTACTTTCCTCTAACACCCCACTTCATTTATTTCCAAAAATTTTAATTACATAGGAAGTTATAAGACGAAAATTTTATCCGGTATTTTTTTTACTATTCAAATAAAAAATATTCTGGCGTAATTTGGGTATCTAATTGTAAGGGTGGAAATCTCACTATTTTTTTAAGCAATCATTATTTTTCTTAAATAAATTTAAAACCTATCTTTTCACATTGACAAAATTTCCTCTAATATTGAAGGTGTGTATTGTTTGTTTTACTTTTAAATTAATTAAAGGATAATTTTTAATATGTTTTCAAAACAAAGGCCCAGTTCAAATTATATTATAAATTGTGGGAAAGAAACTTAACTTCTGTATAGGATGTACAGATGAATAAGATAATTTTATGGACAAAAATATTAGTTTTTATAAATTTGCATAAACAAAACAATAAAAAACAACAATATATATTATAATTTATCATATTAAAATCGATTAAAAAGATATTCAAATTTAATGTATTTATTAGAATAAAAAATAAACTAAATTAATGATGAATGATGATTGACATCTTTAGATTACAAACTAAATTATTATTAGCGACACAAATATATAATATTATAGATACCATTTGAAAACTACTGGAAAATAGAACAATTCGGAATGGTTGTTATACATTTTTACAAAAATACAAGATGACAAATATTTTTCATTATAAATTTATTGAAAAATAAGTTTTAACATTAGGATGAACAATATTTTAAAATGAATGCAAATTGAAAAATGTATTCCTAAATGTACAATGAAAATACAAGCTAAATATTTATGAGGCATCAGTAGCTCGAAAATGGTCGTCATCGATAGTTGAATATATATGTCCTTCTCCACACATCCAATCTAAAATTTTACTGAAAATAAGAAACAATTGTTTAAATGGAACTCATTTTTAATGAATCTACGCTATAAAAGGAAATTAAAAAGTATTTACTCCAATTCCACTTTTGACATTCTATCTTTAAGAGAGGCGTGCATGTCTGCTCTGCCAATACCCTGCTCTATTTTTGAAGACCTAATAAGGTTGAAAACCAGCAACTGCCTCGGATTCAGACCAGTGTTGGCACTTCCTATATCCATCATTGAATTTTCTGGCATATTAGAATACGACGGTTGAGCTAATGATGTTGCCTACGGTGAAAACAATTTGTATAATTACATCACAAACAACAAATATGTATAATATAATATTTTATTCTTACCCCGTTTGCTTTACTTTCCAGCAATAATTTATTTTGCATAGATTTCATGTAATGACATATAATCTCATTTATATTGGTGATATTTACTGTCTTTATAATTGACAAAAGGATTTTTGAATTAGCAATGGTAACTTTACCAATAAACTTTACATAAGTATTAACCATGACATTTGGTATTGAATTATCCTAAAACAAGTAAGATTAATATCAATTTTAATAAACTTATGTTGAATAAGTAAATGTTTAAAATATTTAGGGTTTTTCAGTTCATTTTACTTCATTATAACTAGAGATCCCAAATATTAGTAAAATCAATTATTCGGATATCGAATATGAAATTGGCAAAATATTCAGATAATCGAATATCCCTAATACATAATTTGTTAGATATCTGTTCAGTATTTTCAAAAAATAAAGAGATAAAAATAAAATATTATTATAAATATTATATTTTTTGCCTCAACTTAGGATCATTTTTCGATCTCTTTGATTGCATCTTCATTGTTATCTAATTCGTCACATATACTAAAAAAATAAATAAAAAGTTCTGAAGTCGAGGTATCATCATCATCATAACTATAAAGACGATTTAATACCAAGGAAATTTCTAAATTATGTACTTAATAAAAGCACAATTATCCGGTTAATTTCATAAATATTCGAACTTTCGAATATTGAAAAAGGGGGGAAGGTATCTGAATATCGGATACTTGTTTGGGACCCCTAATTATAACGTTCGACCAAACATTGCAATAATCTTTCAAACTAACTTTGATTTTCATTCAAGATATAATATATACTTGAAACAATTTGAAAAAATAAAAATATGTTGCTGAATAGAAATATCACACAGTTATATCAAAGATGAAATATCGGTTCATAAAACGTGAACAAAAATTAACTAGTGTTAAAGTGAAATACTGAGAAAAGCTTTCCAGAGTTTTTGAATGCTGAAAAGTAAACTTCTATGTTTGAGCAGCCCAAATCGCCAAATTCAATATCAATAAGCAAAAAATACAGTGAAAAATGTACTTTTTCAGAAGTTTCATCGAGATTGTTTTCACAAATGCATGTTGACAAATATTGCAAATGTACAAAAGTATACGTACAAGATCTATCTTTTCTGCAATAATACATGCTGGTTATCATATAGCGTTTTCATAATAAAAAAATATATACTACCGCAAATGAGTCATCCATATCATCTTCTTGGGTATGCAAGATTACTGCTGTCATTTTCCCAGTGATGTCTTCTAGGTGATAAACAATTTTAGTGCTATGGATTTGTATATCTAAAACACGTGCAATCACACAAACAAGTTCAACATCGTTCCCCCATATTTTGAACCCATTTCCCGAACATTGGAGTGCTTCTGCTATGACAATTGGTGCAATTTGCCTTTGCTTATTACTCTGAAAATTGAATAATTGTAAATCGAAATTTTAGTATAAAAAATACGTTAACGTATGATCTTACAGATCCTTTAGTTTTAGCATTTGGAGTGTTGGAATCGAACTGTTTTGGACTGTCAAAGAAGCCACCGCCACCTCTCCCATTACCTAAAATAATAATTAATTGATTTGTTTGATAAACTTGGAGAATGATTTATGAAAGAATATTCCTTTATACGAACTATTCCACATGTTTTGCATTTTATATGTCGAAGAAGTATACAGCAAGCTTTGACGTGACAGCGCGGGAGAACGCTACTGAACAATAACAATTATTTTTACGTCCTTTGCTGGCTTTGGCATTAAATCGTCGAGTTGAATCGGAATAAATAGGTATACAGTAAGTTCTCGAGTTATGCGAATTCGACTTTTGTCAACTTATACTTACGCGATTTTGCAAAAATCGTAATTTATTTAATTAATTTATTATCATTTTTTTTTAAATTGCGTTTTGTTTCTCTGTGGCGTTTGTATGACTTTCATCGGTAAAGGTAGCATATCGCCCATGGATTTTGCTCATAGCCCATAAAGCGTACCAATCTCCCAAGCGGTGAAACGCGTTTATACACGTACATGCACCTACACATACAGAGATTAGCGTGCCTAGTTTTCAAGGTGTCACACGGCATTACGTTTATAGGGGAGAAGTGGCATGAAAGAGCCGTTTTCATTTACTCGGCAGTTTTTAATGAATCGTCCAGGTCTTAATATTTTACCCAGATATCACCCACAAAAATTTGACGGCTTACTAAAAATAAACAGCGCCGGTACGATTTTATAGAATGTGTTTGGTTATACACTCGAACCTCTTTTTGTGCGACTTTTTTTTGTGCGAATTCAGAGTTGTGCGATTTTTTTTCAAAATTTAATT
>JAOXNN020220165.1:0-15316 GCA_028571205.2 Hydropsyche betteni
AATAAGGTGGAAATTGGTATCTCAACTAATGATCGAGAAATACGCGTAGTGTCTGCCCATCGTGTCAGTTTGAACTTTGAGAGTTTTTTTTAATACGTTTTCACAACTCGAGTTAAAACGCTTACCCAACCCAACCTAACCCAAGCATAAAGTTTATGACGTCTGTTTTTAGTGTAGTAGATGAGGGACTCGGCAGTAAATAGTACTAAGTGCCAAAATTATTAAATTGAGTTTCCATTATTTTTCTACAAAAATTAATACTTTTACTACAGAAATTAATAAAAAACTACACATCCTCTCAAAAAAAGACAGTACTATGTCAGGTTACTCTTAGTTATATTTGCATCTAAATGCACGTAAACTGTTTTTTGAAAACTATTTTTCTTAATATCTTTAAAAGTGACAAATGTCGCTTATTGTTAGCACTATTTATTGCCGAGCTCCTCATATATATATTATAATATCAAGTGATTTTGATGTTTTATAGATTTTCAATGATTTTTATGGGAATTTATTTAGTTGTAGGATAGATACGAGAGTGAAATAGGGTTCTCGATGTGAAGTTTACTTATGTGAGGCGTAGGAATTTTAAAACTAAGACATACGTTGTAAACCGGGGAATGAAGGCAAAATAAATCCCTATTGTAAGAAAAAAATTGGTTACAAACTGAATTTTGGTATGAAATTTGATATTGTGATTCTTAACAAAATGGAATGAACCTTCTGTCGATTACAAGTCAGTTTAAAATATTGCATGAGGCCAACTTACTGAAAATGCCTTTCCGTAAATATCTCGTTAATATCACTTTACAAAGAATAATGAACATCAAATTTGTAACTTAGAAAATTTCTTATAAAAAAGATACCGTAATATAATATTTATTCGTAAGAGTAACTGTTTTAGAGATAAATCGATTAACAGAAATGGTACTATTTTGTATGCAGCACTCAGCGGTAAGTACGCAGAGAAGTAAAAAAAATTGAGATTTTTTTTAATTCGTAAACAAAATGACTTTATCATATAATTGCATTAATCATTAATGCTATTATAAACCTTTCAAATCCTAGTTTATGTGATATTATTATCGCTGCACCACAAAATGACCACAGTTTTCCGATGGCTAATTTTCAGATTGCTCAACTTCGGCGTCAAAATTATTCCAACAATACACCGGGAAATTTAGAGAAAACCTGGTGACTAAAAAATATTCATATAATCATCTGTTCCTTTTATTTTATTGAAATAAATTCTTTTGTGAAAAAAAGAACTTAGTATGAATTTTTTCTCAAATATTACAGAAGGGAATAGTCTAAATTTTCCTTTAACAAAGTCGCTTACTTCATTGCTTCGCGCTTCGTGCTCCGACACAGCTTTGAAGTCCTGAAAATTTAAATATTGAATAGTGCCCGGGTTTTAAATTTATTACCACGTTCAACAAGTGGAAGATGTTTTTAATTTAATTTTAATTGGGGAATGATTTTTTTGTGATATCAATATTTAATACCCGAATTTGTCATATGCATAGTTCCATATATGGAAATTTTATATTTTTAAATTTTATGAGATATGAACAGTGGATTGTTTCATTAAATTTATAGTGCTCAGAATCTGACGATGAGTGTAGAACAATATTCGATTCAAACTCCTACGCCAGGATTAATGATTTTGCTCCACATGTATAAAAGCAGTCTTATTATGGTATTTTTTTTATATTATATTATAAATATTTAGTATAAATAATGAGTTTTTAATTTTTGTTTTCGCACGTGTAGAATTTTCGAATTTTTATGATCATCCTTAAATTAATCGTCTCGTTTGATAAGGAAGTTTTTTTTTTAATTTTTTCTTGCTTTGATTTTTTGAGTGTGCAAGCTGCTGTTTTCATTCGATAGGTAGAGAGGTAATGTGTTTTGACTAGGTGTTTCACGTTTTAATTTATAAAAAAATATATATATTATATACTTATATATCATGATCATAAGCAGCTTGCCCAATGCTGGACAAAGCCTCCCCGATACTTTTCCATTCGCTTCTATCCTGAGCTATTTTAATCCATGCGACCCCACACAACTTGCGTATTTCGTATACCCATCTACCACAAGATCTTTTTTAAGGGTGTTTAATGCCTCTCGGATAACAGTTCAAAGTTTTCCTTGATCTTCCCTTCGTGTAATATGATCCACTCACTGCCATTTTAGTTTTTCACGCGCTCCATCACGTCCATGGCTTCAGTCATTTTACGTACCCAATCGTTTCTCTTACGATCTTTCCGCGAGATACCAAGCATACATCGTTCCGTCGCTCTCTGAGTACACCGCAAAATATTTTTTTGCATCGCAATCAAACACCATATTTCACTTCCATAAGTCAGAACCGGCAGAGTAAACTGGATGAAGTTTTTGGATTTTAGGCACACGGGCAAACTGCTTTTTACAACTGCGCAGAGCCTACCGAAAGTGCTCTATTTGACTTAAGTAAGTGAAGCTATCTACGATATCTAGTTCTAGGTTCTCACAACTACTTTACCAGGAATAAAAATGCGTTGGATACTGTTTTCGTTTTAGTTATGCTAATCTTCAGTACGACTTTCCCGTTGATGACATTCAACCAGTGACTGATTTCTTCGAACTCCCCGCACGAACCACTCATTAGAACTACATCGCCCGCGAAACGTAGATGGCTTAACTATAATATTTCCTGTTAATATTAATACCCGAATTGACGTAATCGATTTCGCTGAAAATCTTTTCTAATACGGCACTAAAGAGTTTAAGAATTAAAGTATCTGCTTGTCTTACTACTTTTTCTATTTTAAAGGTAGCTTTTTTTGAAAAGAGATCAATAGACACGGTTACATTGGTGTCAAAATTTTTGATGATTTTTCACTTTCAAACATGACTGTTTCATATTCTATGAAAGCCAGGCACAGTGGTTTTTAATACTCGTTCGCGCGTCTAATTCGTTGACCATTCGGAGATGATCCATTGTGCTAAAGCCTGCCCTAAAACTTATATGTTCAATGAACTGATTCCTGATTACTATCTGATATCTTTTCAATCCGTCGCGTTATAATTTTCTAGGGGATTTTAAAGACTACTTACTGCTAGTAGACAGATTGCTCTGTTGTTTGTGATGTCATTCTTGTCACCTTTTTTGTGAAATAGGAACATCTAGGCACTGTTCCGTTTTATAGAATCGAACTATCCTTCAGACACTTGTTAAACAATTTATTCAGTATCTCGGCCAACATTTGGCCTGCATTTTGCCTGATTAAATAATCAGATCCATCGTTATGGTATCTGGACCCGAGACATTTCCCGATTTCGCGTCGCGAATAGTTTGTTCAACCTCTTCGCAAAGAATGGGCGGTATCTCCTAATGCTCGAAGTCGATTGATGGGTATACAAAAGTTTTACTCCTTTCTTTTATTAAAATACGCGTCGCGTCTGATAATTTGTTAGTGCATTTGGAAAGAGCGTTATCAGCAATTATTTCTGCCGTGTCACGAAGGATGTTATCTCAGTATTTAAAGAATCGATATTATCCTCGTTTAGTACGGTGAATTCATTTTTTAGCTCGATTTCAAATTCTGCTCGCCTGAAATTTTATTTAGCGGTTCAATTTATGATTAGCTTATTACGTTCGTATTCAATATTGAAACAAAACTCGGTCCTGATCATACAATGATTACTGCCGACATTTATTTTAGTAATCTTTACTCTAAAATTGTTGAATACCTATGATGAACGGGTGTAAGGAGAACCGTCTTAACGTTTTGTTTTAATGTTTTTTGTCACTTTGTTCATTTTTTTTTATCCTTTATATTTTATTGTAACTGTTGATATAATTTCAGATAGTATATAAGAATTATTATATTTGTCTCTGAAATCTTCAGACGCTTTTTCGTTTAGAAACTAAAAGGAAACAACTCGACTTGTTTCTTGTTTTGGTGTTTTGGTCATGTTTTCAATATTTAGAAATGAAATTTTGAATAACAAGAAAACTTTTGTATTTTCTTTTTAATTTTTTTATAACTTATGAAAAAGTTTTGTATTTGTTTTTAACATTTAAAGACCCAAATCACATTTTAATATCTATGCTTCCATTCGAAGTGAAATACTTTGATTTTCTATTTTGTTAGAAATTTTTCTACTCGTATTTCAAATTGTATGAAATGTATGTACATATGTATATTTAGGCTTAAAGCTTAGAAACTTGCCTTTCTCTCGTGTATTTTTAGGATCTAAAGAACATGTTTCAGTTTCAATGAAATCGATCTTTCAGGGGATGTATTGTCGATTTTCTTTTTTTAATACTGAAAATGGTTGAAATCCAGACTATATGAAGTACACAATCTCTATGTTTTCTCGATAGTTATTTTTCCTACTTTTCTAGTTCCTAAATCAATCTAGAATGTTCATATTCACTTCCTGAATTTTCGGTGTGTTAATCAACCACCATCTTATGAATGCTGGTTGCGTCTTGAATTATTATTCTCAATATGTAGTTTGTGTTTCAGTATTCATAATATAATATTATTATATATTGATTCGGAAACTATCTGGTCTGTTTCCGTGAATTCAAATACATATTTAGATTTCTTGAAATATTATATCATATTGCACTAATTGTAAGATATTCAATACAAAAATATTATTACATTGAAGAAACACTCCAGGGTTCAAACGAATATTTTTAAATTACTCTCATGTAAAATAATACTAATAATAATAATAAAATGTAATCAATGAATATAATTTTTACAATATAGGTGCTTTTTATTCATCTTCGGATGTTCAAATGGATTTCACGAAGTCAACCATGTATATATAGAACTAAATTGGATTGTGAAAACGTTTCTGAGATAAATACAAACCACTTTATAATCGATGTCTGTAGAACTTGTTTCGAAATAGCTTTATTTAGTAGGATTACTATCTGCTCACTGTAACATTGTATCATTTCGAAATGTTTCCATCACATATATAATACGTATTTGTTTGCAATAATCTGTTTCTTTCAATATGGTAATGAAAATAGTAATAATTAATATATTCTAAAACCATTTGATTTTCATTACAAAATTAATTACTAACGAATTCTGAAATTTTTCAAAATGAAACTTGTCAATCAGCTTATATGTTACGTCTATTAGTTTAGTTGAATATCTGAATATCTATCGTAATTTTAAATAATAGTTTTTTGCAGAATAATTTAAAACCAAAAACAATTTGGCTGTCTCGACAGCAACGTTAATCTCGAATATAGTTGTGGCACTGTCACTTCATTCAACAGGTGAAAGGAAAGAACGAAATTATGGGGTGAGAAAAAGGTAATCACTCCCTACTTAAATCTAATTGTAAGCTCAATATACAAAGTCCCGTAAACAAAATATAGCCATAAAATCGCCAAAATACAATTTCCTTTTTAAAAATACTCCGAAAAAGTTTGAGCACCACCATTTTGCATTAAAATGCGAACTTTTTTCAATCGAAAAAACGCGACTGAAATAAATGCGATATTTCCCATTGTGTTCGCCCATTATTCGAATCTTTCCCGAAAACATTTAAGACTGGGTGAAGAATGCAGGAGACGAATCGAACATCATATGCAACTAGTGGGAAGAAGAATCACAAGTAATTTAATCAACCTTACAGAAGCTATTTCAGAGTTGAAAACAAACTAAATGGCCGAAAGCACACAACATGAGCTTCGGAAAAGCTCTCGTATTGTAGTTACGTGAACATCCGTCAAAAACAAACATCCGATTTGTTCATTAGCATTACAATGGTTGTTCGAATAATAGTTTGTTATAGAACAGTCGATGTAATCGAGATGGACGTCGTTTGTTTTGTATTTGCTTTTCAGTGAATACGGCGTTTCTAATGACGAGGTATTGTTATGAATAAAGTTGTCCGTCAATTTATGATTCCCGATATATATTGCGGAAAATTTGATGCAGTGTGCGCTTGATTTTATATCCTCAAAATAAGATTTGTAAAGATTAATTGAAAAAATTACAATAAAAAATTTGCAATTTTCAATTAAATTTAATTGTGGGTTAAACAAATGGAAAATTCCATAATTAAAAAATGGAGCGAATTCAAAGCACAATAATTCATTTATTTACTGTTATACAATAATCGTTGCAATAGCTAAGTTGTGGAAAAGTTTTTCAATCGTTTGATTGTATTGATGAAATTAGGTTTTTCTCAAATATGAAAACAATATTGAGAAATACTAAGTGAATTGATTTCATCAAGATTTAAAAGGTGATAATAAACAATCATTGTGATATTTATTTTAATCAAAGCTCAAAGCACATGGAAAAAATCAAACGCATCGTTTAATCGATAAATATTACGTGTAGTAATAAATTCCATCATATTTATTCAATAAAATTCAAACTCATTTTTCAAATAATTTATTGATTTATTTTTATAACAGAATATTTCCATTACACTCTATAACCTTTTGCCATCTATTTTTCAAATCTAAAATACCTTTATTGAAAAAATCTGCTGACTTGAAATCAAAAAAATCAGAAATAACCGATTTCACTTCACTTTCTGTTTGGAATGTTTTATTTTTAAATAAGTGTCCCATAGAACGAAACAAATGGTAGTCCGAAGGGACTAATTGTAAGTCTGGCAAGTAAGCAGGATGCAGGATGCCTTCAAACCTAAGTCATGCACTTTTTTTAAAGTCAAATCTGCGACATGGAGACGCGCATTATCGTGGAGGAGGAAGATTTTTTCTTCTTTCAACAAACCCGCCCTTATTCTTCGTAATGTAGCTTTTAATCGTTTCAATTGGCCACAGTACACTTGCGCCGTTACAGTTTGACTGTATTTTAAAACTTCGTGGAAAATGGTTCCTTTAGAATCCCACCAAACGCAAAGCAAAAGATTTTTGAGTGCAATCCTGCTTAAAGGGTTAGGATCGGCTGTTGTTTACGTTCAAGCCATTGTTTTTTTCTCTTTATGTTCGAGTACAACACCCACTTTTCATATCCAGTGATCAAATTTCGAAGAAATGGTGTTGTAAGCTCTTTCGCTTGCAGATTTTTTACGGTCGGTCAACGCGCGAGGGACACAAATTCCTTCTTTTCGAATCTTTCTCTTTTTCTCAGATACTTCTGAACGATAGACCACTTTGTGTCGGTTATGTTTGATAGTCATTTGACGGTTTAAGTCTGGTTTTTTCAATTTCAACTTTTATGGCGGCTTTATTCACTGTACTTCGAGGCTTATCTTTTAGGTCAAAATTTCCGGATTTAAATTTTCTGTACCAGCGTTGACATTTTCTGATATCTAGTAGGTGCATCTCCATAAATGTCGCAAATGTTTCTTGTAGCGATAATTGCGTTTTTCTTGAAGTGAAACTGGAAGAGTATGCAATTTCGCAAATGTTCTTCTGACGGAAAATATTCGGTCATTGCGACTAGGTTGAGTAAAAAAAATTTTTTTTTATTGTACACAGGTGGAGTCATGTTTCAACATGCACACAAAAAATTACACATTTTAGCTTGTCAAAGGACCAAAAAAACTGATCCTAAAACTGCCCTTTGAAAATACGACAAGACTTTTTACTATTCCTTATATTTAAGAGCTTTGTTTGGTCATCAAAAGATCTTTTGGCAAGCCTAGTGATCAGTAAAAAAATATTTGAAAATGTTGGCACTGTATTATATCAATTGTTCTGCAAAAATTTTAAATATTTTTATAAATAAAAAAAAATTGAAATTACAATACAGAAAATTTAATTTAATTCATAAAAATTATTTCACAAGTTTTAGAAGATAGTACTTATGAGATATTGATGATTGAGTGCCAAATAATATTGCTGAAAACAAATTGTTTTGATTAATCGATTTGAAACTGACAATGAAACTGAAAAAAAAGTAGTTGAATTTCGATCCGCAATTTATACGACATCTATATAATTACAATTGCCATAATTAGAGTTATTTTATACGTTTAACATAGATGGCAATGCTAAAAATATATATAATATAAAAATGAAAATAAAATAAATTATAAATAGTTTTAACTTAATCCTTAAAATTTTTAAAAATAAAAAGAATTATATCTTTTTTTTCAAAACATATGTATTATGAAAAACTACAATCCATATACATAAAATAATAATGTATTTTTGAAACCTGTATTAAAAAATGTTCTATTGAACGATAAATTGAGTTGATGTAGTTCCCTGCTGAAGAAAACAATTGATATTTTGAATATTTCAATCTTTATTTAAATCATAAAACAAATAATGTTCTCAATTGAAATGTTAATAATCAGCATTGTTGAATTTGTGAACATCTTTTCGTTTTATGATAACAAAGTGTTGATTCTAATAAAGTATTGAAATAACTACCTTATTCTTAAATTATTATTAATGTATTTTACATGTCAACGAATCTTTCAAAATATGCAAAATAGAATTCAGTCAAATATAATATTTTTCCAAGCATATGAAAAATAATAATAACAAATACAATTTCATATTGAAATAAACATTCAATTTCAAAGACTAGAATAAGTGTACCTACTGAAAAAATTTATTGCAAAATAAAAATTCAATGAAGAAAAAACTGAAATCAGTCGCTTTATTTTAATATTTCACAAAGTTTTCCAAGGCATTAACTTTATTTACAAGATATTATGTCATAATAACTGGGTGATTAACAAAATTAAAATAAAAAGCGTACATATTTTTTATTTTCAATCTACGTTCCTTGTGAAAAAAATAAAGACTGATTGGAAAGTGATAAAGATAAAGGTTCAAACAATGAACCAAAATGACTTAACGAATTAACCGTTGTATTGTCTGTATTCAATGTTATATTATTTATGTCAATGTTGGATGGAATACCGGGAGAGTTATTAAGTGCCACATTATTGACCAAAGAATCCGTAGAATTAATAATAGGAACGGATGGAACCAACTGTTGTAATACATCTCCTATCGGTGCACCTGTTTGTAAAATAAATGTTTTAAAAAATTGTTCCAAAATCAAGTTTCCTGTTCAGATTTCACATAATTATAATAATTTCATCTTATTTTCAAATTCATACCTGGTAAAAGACTTTCTGAAATATTGATTGAATTGAAATTAGATGCAGAAATAGAACCAATATCGACTGGAGCAATTCCTGTGATGACATGTCCGCTGATGTTCGTTTGAATTGGGATAGGAATATCTCCCAAGTCGATGATTGAACCATTTTTATCAGGATTAAAGAACGTTAAATCTATTTGCTCGTTTCTGAAATTCAATAAATTTATTTCATAATGTAAGAATATATTACACAAATATTTTACAATGGTGTTTACAAATGAAGCTTACGTTTGAGTTTCATTAGCAAGACTGGTGTCATTTTCATCGACATTTGTTAAAATTCCTATTTCATATACTACAGCTTTTATTACGTACCTAAAAAAGAGTGTAAAATTTATAATTACTTAATGAAATATTTGATTGTTATAATAAATATTTACAATCAAATTTTATAAATACGTTTTGAAGTATTATACTAAATATTTGGAAAACAAAAGTAAATGCCTCTCACAAATTTTGAACAGTTGAATTACTAGTGTCATTCAATGGAATATCCGTGGTAGTGATCTCTTCACTCCAATCATCATCGACCTCTTTAGATGTTATGGCGTTGAATGGGAATGCGACAATTGTCAGAAGGAAGTTCAAGCATAACAGAAAAATCTTAACAAACAAAAAAAATAATTAAAGATTTAAAACATATATTAAAACATTAAACAGAATTTTAAAATTGCAAATTATCTGATTTGAATTGAACATAAATTTAATGACAAAAATAATATAAATTGACTCCTTCAGTATCAGTATCTTAAACTCATCATATTTTTTGACAGAAAATATTTTATTTGATATTAATAATAAATTGCAAATTTAAAATTATCTCATTTATTGAAGTAACTTATTTGCTCAAAACTAAATCAAACCAAAATATCTTTAAAACATAATATCTATTGAAGTAAGTAACATAATCTACATTTTTACAAGAGCAAACATTCCAAGTATTCATAAACGAAAATACGTCATTAAAAAATCAATAAATCTTTTTTTCTCTTGAGAGCACATCTTTGCACACAAACATTGAAAAGTGACGAACCATGGTGAGTACTTGAGTTAAGTTTGAAAATAAGCTTCATGGCTAATCAGTGTAAAAGCTTGAGTATGTAAACAACCAATCTAATAGTTTGTTTCCAACTAATTATCCAACTACTTTCAAATCTGGAGATAATTATAAACATTTTCGTTGAATCCGAGAATTCTTTCGACGGAATCCACTCGTCACATTAAGAGTGCATTTAGAGTTTATTTTTTCTCATTCGATCAAAAACTCACTAATGATAGTATCGCAATTTGTTTAAAAACTAGTACGAATATTTCGAAAATTATATCATAAATTTGTATGTATGCTGTAGTTTATAAAAAAAAACAATATTTCTCGACTGCAACTACTAAATTATCACACATATTATACTGCTAACAGTATTAGAGCTTAAATGATTTTTAATTCCATTTTTAAATAGAAAATCTTTTCTTGGGCCACATTCGTTTAAAAAAAATCCAGCAATTCGCAAATATAACATGATCAAATCACTAAATTTAGAGATTAAATTAAATATAAATGCAACGAGGATTGCAAATGCGTCAAGTGGAACATCTTTATTTTATTAACGCCATGATAATAATTGAGTTAATGTTGGTTAGTTTAACAAAACTGTTAGCAAGCGCTTGCGAAAAAAGAAGGATACCTATACATCACGGGATGATGAAAATTAGAACTCTTAATTATCAAAATCTTTTGAAAATAAATTTAAACCACGGTCAAAACCAGTCTAGATTAAAACAGTATTAATTTAATTCAAAAAAATATCAAACTAAAACCTATTTAGGTGATTTGATGGATCAAGTTTAATGTTATTCTTTCGAAAAAGAAAGAAAATTGTATGTGAATGTTTTACGTTTATTATATTTCGTTTTCATCTTAATACAAATTTCTGAAGTTATTCCAGTAATAGTAATAATAATAATAATATAAGTAATTAATTCGTATAGAAAAAAGATTGAAATTCAATTTTACGCATAGATGCAGATACGAAATCTTATCGCATAAATTCAATCAGTTCAAACAATTTTAGATTTTCGCATTCGCAATTAAAATTCTAACAATATATATCAATATATATTTTTCATATACTCACTATGGCCTTCATGTCTTTGTATGATCTGTGAAGAGTTCGGGTGCAAACTGAAGATTCGCATCGTCCGGCATCGCAATTTATCACCTTTTTCAGCTCAATGACGTACGTTCACGTTCGGAGAATCGCTAATTTGCACAATTCCTTTGAACATTTTCGAATGACGATGTTCTCTTACAAAATAAATACGCAGGATTCAATAATATTTTTAACTTTAATCGGTTTTCAATCGTTATTTCGATATTTTATCGAATGACCCAAATGAATCATAAGTTTATTCTTACGTTGGAATACAGGTCGTCTTGAACATAAAGTCACATTTTTTATTTGGTAAATAACGAGTTTATCTGAAAGTGAATCGCTCGATCGGAATAGAACATAAATACGAATTCCTGTGATCGTTTTCAGTATTTTTTAATGGTGACTAGTATAGAAGCACATGATTTTTCAAGATTGTTTAATGAAAAAATCAAATAAACAATCTCAATACGGAGAAAAATAAACGAAAAACCTGCCTGGAAAATAAGCAAAAAACGTGCCTTATTTTAAGCGATATAATCATTTTGTTTGTTTATAACGTTTCGAAAATATACCGTATTGCGTTTTTGTTCATTTGAGTTTCTTTTTTATCTAAGCAGATCTCAACATTAAAGTATTTGTATTTACAGTATTTTCACTAAAATACTATAAATGTAAAAGACATTCATGTATGAATTTATATTATCTGTCTGATATTTTTTTTATTTTGTACACACAAATATGAATCACATAATTGAAAAGAATCACACTGTCATTTCGAAAACAAACATACATAAATGTTATGTACATTAGTATGTAAATGACAGGACGCGATATCTTATAATATCGTTCGTAACTTTCTTAAATAAATGTTTCTTAATTTAATGTTTGATTTATTGAATCGCATGGCTTCATTTACATTTTACAGTAATACAATATGTGCGATACTCTTTTATTCGTATCATAAATTTATAAGATGCTTCAATCTTTTCCGAGTGGCCAAACTTCTGTAAAAAATATTGAATTGATAATTTTTCAAAACTTTTATTGCATATCGATAACATTCATATTATTATCACTATCTTTAATTCAATAATAATTCACAAATCTATTTCACAGTTTTTGATTCACAATTTTCTTAATTTTTTCAACGTCTATATAAGTTCAGTTCATAAAATGGTAAAGTCTAATTTTATCTGATTATTTATTCTAAAGCGATAATTTTTTTTTTCTTAGTATGTATTTCGATTTGCTTCTTGTATTCTTACATTTGCGTCACATACCTGTCGATAAGAATGACTTTATTATATACTTATGATAAATTTCATATCTCAGGTGTGGTAAAACTTTGACTTCAAAATAGAGATTTGTTTAAAATTCATTCCTTTTTTTTCGATTAGATATTAAAAGTATTATAATATTATAATTAAGATTTGAAAATTAGTAAAATATCGAATTTTTTTAAGAAAACATGAGATATTCAACAAAAAAATTCTTGCGTAAACATTTGTACAAAAAAAGTTTCGTATTTACGATAACGTCTGAGTCAAATCATGACAGCTTTAGTTTATCGCAAAATGTCAATAATATAAGACGTTTTTATACAAAATGAATAAGAAGAAATCTAAAGAAGAAGCAAAGAAAAAAGATCCAAAACCAACGAAAAGAGATGCAAAAGAAGCAAAAAAAGATGCCAAAAAGGAATCCAAAGAGGCCAAAAAGGTGAACAAGGATACAAAAAAAGAATCCAAGAAAGACTCCAAACAACGTAAGCCATCATTCGTGTCACATACTATGGAAAGATCCAAAAAAACAACCAAGAACACTGAACCTGAATTTGAAAAAACCAAGAGGCCTAACTTAATGAAATCCAACAGCATTAGCGGCGGAGAACGTTTATTCAGACCTTCAACTGAACAAGATCATGCCATTAAAAATTTGATCAATTCTGAAGACCTTTTCACTAAAAATATGACCAATCCTGACGTTAAAACGAACACATTACCCAGAATGTTAAGGAGGTCTATGTATCATTCCGAAATGGAGTTGCCCAGAATAGATGAAGACGATCGAGAAATAAATCGAAGATCAGGAGACAGACTATCTTTGACGAAAAAGGTCAGCAACCTCCTGAGGGTAGCTTCTGATCGTTTGACAGGCAGGAGTGCTGAGAACTTATCCTTGACCAGATCCATGCTGAATTTGGCCGATTCTGAGAGTTTAGGAGGATTCGTTCCTTTGACTAGATCTACCAGTGTTATGTTGCCGAGGGTATTTTAATTACTTCATAAATCCCGCATTTAGATTTCATAATTGTTCCAAATGAATATTGATCTACAATGTGTTGTGTTGTGTTTTGGTATTTAATATCTATATATCGCTGAATTCCATTTGAATTCAGTTGAGCCTAATATTCCATGTCCTTAACCGCAATAGTTAAATTATGCTGGAATATAAAGGGAATGTATAATAAAAGTTTCAGTGATAATCCCTTTAAGTTCTATTATAAATCTTATGTGCTCGAAATATTATACTAAATGGTAAATTATTTGTTTATCAGAATTATGTGTTGAAATATTATATAAATTTCAATTGCACAATATGAGAAAATTATTAAAAATATCAATCTTTCGCATGTCACGATTTTGTTACGATAGTTCAAAAAAAAACTTTAATTGTTAATCTTACACACAACTTCATTTGAAAACATTTCATTGAGTATAAATTATAATTATTTTACTAAAATTTTAATCAATTATGAAATCTGAATTCCGTTTCAATGCTATATGTCGAATCAAACAGTATCTAACTTTTATTCCAGTATCAAAATTATCTCTGCGATAAAATTTTTATCAATTCATAATTAACAACAAACATATTATACGTAACATTAGTATGTTATTTGTATAACATACAACAAAATTCTTTATATTATGTTTAAAAATTTCAAAGCAATGACGCCACAATTTCAAAAATGATACTTTCTTTGATTAAGCTATTATTTATATATGAAAAAAGATATTTTCATTTTTCAGGGTACCACTTCATCATTGTATTCGAGCACAAAAGATATTAGTGCCCAAAGTTGGGACTCAGGTATCCTTTTTCATACATCTCATATTTTTAATTTTAGAATTCCATTCACTCCTTTATTATATTTGTTAAGCGCCCTTTTTTTAATTGTCGACAATTCTTAACGCTATTAATGTCGCAACAAGAACGTGACTTTTACCCGGGCTGAGTTTTCATACTGAAAAATTAGTAATTATTAAATAGAATCAGTTTATTTTTACTCTTTTCAATTGTTATTGGGTTGAGGATCGTTTTTTCAGTCATTAGAGCCAAATTAATCGATGCAAATATTATATAATGTTTAAATGTATTGTGAAATCTACTGAAATTGTGTTTGTTCATTTTTTATTGATGAATCTCATGATATTTAATATTATATGTACTGAGCTAGGAAAATTATACATTATATTATAAAGTATATAGGTATATTTACAGTTCGCTTATTCAACCTAGAAAAATATTAAAATATTTATGTTAGTTGAAAATTGAAATGACTAACAATATATAGTATTTCGGTATCTAAAGGTTAATCCTAAATTTATTTATATAGAATTTGGGGAAATGGTGGTAAGAAAACACGCTTATTCTATATGACGAAAATATGTTTTTCCTAGATGAGTGTCAGAATTTTTTTCACGATAATAGATGAAATGTGTTTATTATTTCGAGAAACTATTATATGATAATTCTGACGAAAAATTGTATTTTTTCATCGTTATTTCCCTGCTAGTCGTTGATCACTCCTTCGATTCCAATCTACATCCTAGAGTTATTTAATCTTAATCATCAAAAACTATGTATCAAATTGTGAGTCCGGAAAAGATAAATTATTTTCTATATTTTTAATTTATTTTTTTATATAAATTACAGATAAATTTTACACGGTTATTATTATTAATTCAGATTTAAATGATTTTTATATTTTTAGTATAGTATTTGAGTTTTTGTTTATTTACTCAAGCAATTATA
>JAOXNN020220183.1:0-15315 GCA_028571205.2 Hydropsyche betteni
GGTAAAGGAGCAAAGAAACAAAATTATTCTAATTGGGGTAGTGGCCACGGTGATAGGAGTGATATATTATATGCACTGAATATAATATTTGATTTAAAATGGCAGAACCCGAAGTACTGTACGGGATTGGGACTATGGAGGAGATAAGAAAGAAAATGACAGGCAAGTACGTGATTAAGCAAACTGACCTGCCTCCCGAAATGAAGGCCTAACTCGCAGATGCAATCCAAACCGGCATTGAGAGCTTTGCAGCAATGCCAAATGTCATCGAAGTATTTGAAATATGATGCAGCTCGCAACTAAATACATAAAGTAGTTCTTGGACAAAAGATATGGGCCAACGTGGCAGTGCATCATTGGAGAGGGCTTCGCGTACGATATTACCATCCAGTCTGGCACCTTTCTCTACATGTTCTACAATGGTCTGTGGGGGTGCTTAGTCTTTAAAACCTGATAAGTTACATTATACAAATATTTACACAGCCACTATCCAGTCCTAATAGACACCAGTTTAAGTAACCCTGTAGCTTAAAACCATAACTTGTTCGCACTAAAATATTTCAGTTATCTTTAGTTAATTTGTGAATACGAACAATAGGAAATACATATCCTCGTGTTTCAGTTTCAGTTTATCAAGGGGCGTTCTTCTTGTTCTATTGATTAAGGGGCTGGTCCAGGTATTTTAGAAGGAAAACTCGAGCAGCTATATTCGTTCCCCTCTTCATTAAAATGCTGAGAGGATACGCTAATAACATTTGGTATCAACTCGGGGGGCTTGTCGATTGAAGGATTATTCTTTTCTTTCGCTACTTCAGGTTAATTATTTGCGTCTTTCGCAAAAACCCTCTCGCCATCTGGTGTTTACATATCTAAAGAATATACTGTCCCCTTAAGTTCGTTAGGCACTGGCTGGTTGCTTGGAGCAGGATTGTCGATATTACTCGATGGTACTTGAGCAACTTTTATGGGAACAGAATGAATTTCAGACAAGTATTTGTTTATATTGCTCTTGCTTCTATGAAATTTAGACTGAGACATAATGAATTTTTCCCTCGATTTGAGTTCCTACCACTTTTGCTACATAGCCTCAAGCCGTTTCTACACCTACACACCTTACAAGTTGCAGTATGCTGTTATATACTTGACAGTAGCGGCTTCTGCTTCCTTATGCCAAATATGGTCTTCATGATAGGTTTAGTTCACTTCGTTTTATATTTCTTGTAAATCGATCTACGCCTAACCGACCAATGTTTCTCCCGTTAAACCAATATCCCACACCTGCAGAGTGCCAACCTTAGTGGATTAAATAATAGGAATACGGAAGGTTTATTGCCATTGAGGTGGTTTATCTTTTGTGTCTTTAGATTGATTCGTTCTCTCGACAGCCTACCCGATAATAACCTGAGCTACACAGTTCATGTCTCCTAGATTTGACGTTTTCCTTCGAATAGAAGCGTTGAGAATGTGAATAAAGAGTACCCCTTTCAATTACTCTTTAAATGAAAATTCAAGCATGGCAAAGCCAGCTGGTGACCTATTGTAGTTAAGATAGCATTTCTGTTGTATGCGTTACAGTTTATTCAGGATGAAAGGATCGACGTCGACTATTCCGTAGCCGATTTAACTGTCCCCAGTTGTCTGTTTATCCCATGCTGTTATCTATAGAATCCTCCCCTCTAGTATTGTATCGCTATTGACGAATAATGTAAACTCCTAGTTGAACTATGCAGCTTTCCCTGCCTTTTTGATAGTTTGAGTTTTAAACTTTTGAGAGCCCATTTTGATTTTTATGCGTGGATCCATCTTAAACAATCCACCTGTATTGCGGTCGAATTAAGCTCTCAGAACTCTTACTCTCAGAACGCCCTTCGGGATCAAAACCCCTCTGACGGAGAGTTATTGCTCAACCTTTGTCTTCCCTAAGCCACAGCCCATTTATTATTTAATTCAAATAGTAAAAATGGTCACTATTCAATACTAAGTTTGTGCTACACCTTAGCTGCCAACTGGGAGAGTTCATCTACAGATGCGCGTCCTCTGCTTATTTAGCCTGTTCTTGTTCTGTTTGTCGACTTAAGATTGTTTAAGAGGCTGTAGAGCCTACTAATGGATTTGCATCTCAACCACACTCTGCATCCTAATTTAAGCCCATCAGCTTTTATTGTCTGGATGTAGTTGATTCTGCCATATTAGAGAAGTAAATCTCTTTCCTTTCGCTAACGCTTAGAAAGCCTTCTTTAGTTCTTAGTTTTTGGCCTAGTACATCTAATCACACTCGATCTTCCATTAAATTATCGAGCAGTGTATGCTTTGCGGTATAAGTTCTAATTTATTGCTTTGAAAAGTCTTTTCCGTTGATTCTAATAATTTGTTTTTACATGAGCTCTAATCTTCTAACTCGCACATCTTTCTGCCTAGTCATGTAACTATCTGACCAATTTTTAAACTATTTACCAGGAAAGGTGAGTTTATTTGCAGTCAGGACTTAGAGCTACAATAAATGTCTTCCAATCGTAACTTTACCCTCCTCTTACAGCCTACACCGTGAACCTTCCATTTATCTTTACTGTTACTTTTATCCCAGTATCTTCCTAGCTAGGGTCACAACTCCTAGTGAACTGTAGGATTCTGATCAATTCCTCGTTGTATCCCACATACTCAGCCCACTATGGATCTGTTCTATCCATGGGTCTCGAGTATATTTTACCCTACGAGAATATCTCCTTGTGAATTTATAGTCTATTTGATCTAGCTATGTTTCCAACTGAGGAAGCCAAACCAAAATATTTTGTGTGTAGATCAATCTTTTTTACAATTATCTCAGTTATAGATCTACCACTCGAAAACAATTGATGCCTCTGAAAAGGTAGTGTTAAGAGAATCTACTCAATATCCCTGATTTATTTCATCCACCAATTGTTAATTACTCTTTCTGATATAGAATTTTTTGATTTGTCATTTTGTTTTATCGATTATTTTTCCCTCCTAAATCTTGAATTTTGAGTTGTTAGAGATGCTGGTTAATACAATTGGCGGAACATTAATGAAAGTTCGGCTTGATATTCCCTTACCCTTACTAAGCATTCTTTGCCTATATACTTATGATCCTCTTCTGAACAGTCTCTGAGAAACTTGTCTTCTATCATCGGACTCAAACCTTTGGTTTAGCATATGAATTCATTGTATGAGATTTCCTCGACGCTCGGGGAAACATGCTCGATAGAAGATATTGATTATATGCTTGGTTGAATAAGTCCTCCTAAGCTTTCTGGACTGCAGATTCTATTACCAGTAACATTCGGCTACTCGATAATAGGACCATTCAAACTTGGTTTCCCCGAACTGTGACTTTTGAAGCTCATTTAGGACTTCCCCTTTTCGCCTGTTTACATATTAACTATCTTCTTTTAAGCATTTTGTATTATCTGCACTGACGACTCCTCACTCTAGCTGTTGATGTTTTAAGGTTACACCTGCAGAACTTTGATTTCTTTCGGTTGCTGGATGTAGATTGTCTATTGAACTGCGGCGGCAGGCTGAGGTTAAATGAACTACTGGTGGTAAATCAGACCTATATTTTACTTAACCATTTATGTGTGGAGTGGAACAACATTTTAAGGGGAAGATAGAGTTGCTAAGTTCCCAGTCAAAACGTAACCAGCGCTCGAGTAAGTCAGTTGTTGACTTAAGGTATTAGCACAAGCTACTGGAATAGAATTTTAATTTTAAAATCTTCGATATGGATGTCTTTGAGTAGCATACAATTAAGTTGGATAAGTGGGAGTGTCCGCCGTTAGCTTGGAAGTACAAGATAGTTTATGGGAGGAAGAGACACTCTAGTTTCTGTAAAGGTGTGGATTGTGCTTTGTG
Organism: Hydropsyche betteni; assembly: GCA_028571205.2. Taxonomy (NCBI): domain Eukaryota; kingdom Metazoa; phylum Arthropoda; class Insecta; order Trichoptera; family Hydropsychidae; genus Hydropsyche; species Hydropsyche betteni. The sequence goes on from JAOXNN020220183.1 coordinate 3,871, forward strand.
TAGTACGTTACGAATGGTGAGAAATTGGTGTTAGAGTTAGAGATAGCCTAAAAATACTCACAATTTAGACTAACTCTCCTTCTTAAAGCTTAGAGTTTATCTGTTATATCATTTTAGCTTGTTTAATATCTTCGATATCTTTACATGCAAATGTAAGGATGATTTTTAGAAGTACTTCCAGGTTGATTCCATTCTCTCAACTCCCGAAACGTCGGTAAAGCCCTCCTACGTTTGTTAGGACTACCTTATTGTGCCTCCTGCTAATTTACCCTCTGGTTTTTTTCATACTACTTTTACAAGTTCAGGAGCTCAGCCTATCTGTTTGGTCTTAAAGCCCTGCTTGAATAGGAAATCAGTGTCCGACCAGTGTGTTTAGCATCTTGTTTTGCTAAAGCTCGAGCTTCTTGATGGTCTGAATCCTAATAGGATTGCTAGTTGGTTTATAACACTTCCTGTCTTTTAAGGAATCCAAATTTGAGTATTGCAACTCCCAGCAGCAGAACGAAGTTTATCCAGGTCATCCACTCCATAATATTCAGAAATAATTACAGCTCATTTCAAGCTACCTCATATTTAAGCCTTGCAACTAGCCTAAAAAAGTCCTAATCCAACTACTACCCTGGTCTAAAATGGCATTCTATTCAATTAGGAATATCATTAAGCACATCAATTACAGCCTAGTTTACCTATCAAACAATGATTATTCGATGAAGTATTTATCAGACAATCAGCATATCACTAATTAACTCTGCAGTCTAGGCTATTGTTTTACTTAAAAGCTCCTGCTTCTATCTATTTCTCAACACTTAATCCTCTGGTCCATTCACTCTTGTCTCGATATTCATCCTAGGTAACATTCTATTCTGTTCAATTTACTTGTACTTTAGAACTAAAAATTCATGCCAGGACATCGTTGTGTCAATCCTCTCTACTCTAATCTTGATTATAGGATAGGCGTCGGGTTTCTTAATCAGCCTTACTATCATGCTAGGCTAATCTATCTACTTAATTTTCCCAAGCACAAGCATGGCTTTAAAGCATTACTTTAAGGCTCTTATCCTTATAGGTTTATCCCGCTCTGATTGCATATGCTCTTATCCCCACATATCCGATGTTTAGCTCTCAACCACCTTAATCCACAACCACGAACTAAACATCCTCATAAAAACTTGAGGAACTGCCTCCTGCTCCAAGGCTATCCCGTACAGTTGTTTGGTAAACTCCACGAATTCTTGACCCAAAGCCAGGCTAAGTTTCCCCAGTATGATACCACGAGGCTATTAAACTGCTTTAGGTGGTTCTTAAACTTTCTGTAACATCCCACGGTGGCTTAAAGTTGGTTTTGTGAACTCACTGTAGTCAGGTTAGTCAGGAATTTCCACAGGGGCATAAGCTTTGATTTAGATTGACTGACAGCCTTGAATAAAGGATATTATTGGGTCAGGATCGGTCTATGGAGGACGACTAGGCTTATCCAGCTCATCACCGCAGATCCTTTCTATAAACTACCTGTCGTCTTCAACTGGCTGAAACCTTGCCCCCAGAATGTTTTCCTACTTAAGCTATTTTTTAATTTAGCTAGGATGTTTGTTAATTTTTGGGAATGTTTACTGTAAAATGCGGCTGATAATCAGGTTTTCTTGGTTTGATTTACTTTAGAGTTGGCATTCTTACATAAGCCTTCCTTAAGCTACTTTTTACTATTGTGCAACAGTGGTAATTTTAACCTCAACGACTTAAAGATCCAACTCAATTTACCTTACGAGCCTTTCAGCCTTAGCTTCAAACTACCTGATTTTCAACAGCTTTGCTATACAGTGTTAAATAGTTTGATTCATTATATTTACTTCCTAGTTACATATAGAGGCATACACCTTAAACCTTTCCTGCTCAATCTTAGGCGAACTATTCAGATTCTGTATCCACTCAGACATAACACCATACTCTACAATTATTGCCTCCTGCAAATTCTGAATATTCGATGTTAAAGACTTAAATGTTTTAACGACGTCTGTCAGCTCATAACATATTTTCTACAATTAAACCTTGTAGACACGTAATCTATTTTGCTCTTCCCTGTAAATAAACTGATTGAACCTTTCTACAGGATCGTAATGAGGATTAGAATATCTCATTTCTTCCTCTATCCTCGTCATTTTTATCTCAATAAAACTGTCTTCTATATAAGAGAGGCACCTTTTCAGCTCTTAGAACCTTTCATCAATATTTTTTATCGTATTTACAGAATCGTTCTGGTTATTAGTCCTCTTGATCAATTGTTTCTCAAATTGTTTCTCAAATTGCTTCTAGACTAAGTTAGGTTCCGGGTATATTCTCCTGGCTTACTATCTCACTTATTATAGAACTCGTCCACTAGTACTCGATTGATTTGGCGTTATTGCAGAACTATCTCCTTCCTCCTGAATATTTTAGACTCTTTTAACATAGTTAGCCTTTGTCATATTAAAATTTAGGTTTGAGGGTTAGGAAGATTGATTATTGATGCCAGCTTAAATACCCATTTGCTAAATGTGCTGCTCCAAATAGATTTGTTATCTGCACAGTGTTTTTGCATTCATTTGCTCTTGAGAAACACTGATCTGAGTCCTTTGTAGCTATTGCTCTTTAACAGCTAACTCCACCAACTACTACTCGAATCGTGATCTAACGTATTACTTTTGATGCATGTGTTTATTTTGGATGGTATAGTGGGCTGTTTTAGCCTATTGTAAAGCTTGAATGTAGGCAGCCTAATTAGCAGATTGAAGCAAACACTGCTGAACGAGGTTTTCAAATTATATTATCTCGCATCTCTGCTGCTGTATTAGTCTATTGGCTATTTCTTAGTAGTATTGGCATACTATCTGTTTGAGTTGGACAAAATTGTATTGGTTAAGCGCTTGTGTTTTAATATTTAGATTATTCATCCAGCTGATGCTTTCCATATTTTTCTAAATCAACCCATCCATGCTGTTCGCTGCATTCCTAACTGCTTCAACATCGTTCAATTTAACACTTGGTTGAGGCTTCAGTTCAAGTTCTTTTGTTGATTTAAGAAAATATGCATTCTCCATCCTTACTGTAGGAGTGTAATTTGGTGCTACTCTAGAGTAAGCAGTAAATGTATGTTGTGGAACATACAGAGTTTAAGTCTCTGGCCGTGCTGGAGTTATTACTCCATAGAGACTATTTACTCGCTGGGTATGAGTTATGAATTTCTGATTAGTTTGGAACTAACCATAAGAAGGGTCGAAGTTATAGAGATTTTGAAAGACTCTGTAATCAGTGGGTCTAGTATTCGACGATAGCAGGTTCTTGTTAGTTGTGTATTGAGTAGAAGGATCAGAATATTTTTTAGCTGTAGCAAACTGGCTTTCAGAATAGCCGTTGTCGCTATTGGCACTGGATGTGCTAATTTGTCGAATTCTGACCTGTTAGTTATTAGATCCTTCACTTTAGACTTTTTCTAAGTGGTCATATCTTTTCCCTACTTTCCAACATGCATAAAGTTCTTCAGAGCTTTTCTCAGCTGTATGTTGATTTGAAGGGGAAAACATTCTGCGAGGCTGCGGATGGTGGCTAAAAGACAGTGATTAGCGACTTGGTGGCCTCTTGAAGTGTTATTTGAGTGGTTATCTTCGTTTAGTGATTGTCTGGTTGCAATCTCGTAAGATGAGAACGATCAATAAAAAGAAGAGTGCCCCATTCAAAAGGTCGAAAATATCGGCTGCTTAAGTTTAGATTAGCATATTATTATAGAAAAGCATCAGAATACTAGCTTATATAGCTAGTCATCTTATTTGTATAAACTCTATTATTTTCGAATATTCTAGCTTGGATTCAGGTAACTCCTATTGGTAGTTAGATACCTCCTGCATATCGCATGATTAGGTTTCTTAATTCAAACATTCTTTATTGACGTAGGTTTGGCTTGGCTAGTTAGTAATTGGTTGTAAAATAATTAAAATTCAACTACCTTGCATATTATCAGCAACTTATAATCTAATCTTTTGTATGCTGAGGCTTAGCACAATGATATTAAAGTAAACAACAACAAATATGGGCAATTGATTATTATGCTTTATATTTTATATAACTTCAAATGAGAGCTCTAGCAGCAATACTCCTGCTTTGCCTAACCACCCAGAACTACGTCTACTTAACTGTAGGCCTAACCAACACTGCCATCAGTACCTCCGCTAATTACACCTTCACTTTCGACAGGTCAATCGATCCTGTCACATTTGATCTCCAAACAGTTACCACACTCACCCTAAACTCACTCATCAAAATTGTATTTCCCTCCACCTTCACTTCCCTCACCGATGGCAGTTACACATGCACTAGCCCCTTCGTTACTGGACTCTCCTGCTCTATGACAAGTAACATTCTGACCGTTAGTGGCTACTTCTCCACTTCTACATATCTCTCTTCCGCCAATGTAACTTTGCTGGTCCAGAACATTAAAAACCCTGGCAGAACAGGATCGTCAGGATAGTTTCAATATCTGTTCCAAAACTCAGCAGGAACAACAACATAAGATCAGAGTCCACCATCCAGTGTCACGCCCTCGGTATTCAATGCAGTTATATTCACTCCTGGTACCATGACATCCTGCAGCATAACCACTACTGGCATCGTCTATTCCAACTCCAACGTCACAGTCACGTTAACTCCCGCCAACCCTATTCCCTCCAACGGCAAAATAGACATCACCATCCCCACCGCCTGGGCTAACTCATTTACCACCAATCAGCCACTAGGCGGAACAGTTAGCTGTGCTCCAGTTTCTAATGTGGCGTCAAGTGTGCAATGCTCGACTGTTACTACAGTCGACACTGTACTCTCAGTTAATGGACTGAGCTCCAGTAGTCTATCTACATCCTTCAGTTTCTCCATTTCTTCTCTGATGCTTCCTCCAACCGTAAACTCAACCGATACCATCACTATTGTTTCAAAGATTGGATCTGAATTGATAGATACTTGCACTACCAGGATTTCAGGAGTTGTGGAGGCAACACTATTGAGCGTTTCATTCACAGGGTCAACTACCACAGTTTCAAGAACATTCAATGGTACGTTAAGTTTCAGCAACCCAGCCCTGATTTCTACTAACGATACAATCGAAATCACTGTGCCCTCTACAATCGGAATGCCTACCTCAATCGCCATAAGCAGCCTCATAGGATAAAGAGACTCAACCAGCGGAAATGTCATTACTATCGCCAACTTTTCAAGTGTAACAGGAGGAGGCTCTACTTTAGGAGCTAATAACATCCTCACAATTACTTTCTTTTAATCTAAAAATCCACCCAACATCAAACTAACCGATATTTTGACAGTAAGAATTTTGAGATCGGGACTTCTTGTACAAAGAGGCACTACAACTTATCAGGCCACTGCAGGCTCACTCTCTTCAACTCTTACCTCGGCTTTCAGAAGCACTAATGGAGTAACTACGGCCCAACTCACAGTCACTGCATCATCACCACTACCCCAGAATAGTTACATCTCTATGGTCTACTCCTATGCTCCTAAAGACCTCTCCACCAGTGCCTCAATCACCCAATGTCTAGTAAATAATGCTGTAGTTACTGCAACAACCTACAGTTCTGCATCAAGAGTGTTAAGCTTCAACGGAATCTTTACAGTATCTGGAGTATCCACTGGTAATGTAGTAATTAGTCTAAATTTCAGTTAATTCACCAATCCACCTACAACTTAGCCAGTAACTTTAACTGTCGGCATCTACTCCCAAGACAACTATCTTATCGATACTGGGTTCGTAGCCTACACTGCATAACCTGCCACAATGTCTACCCCTACACTGCTATCAACAAGCTACACAGTGTTGGCCAGTTCTAACTTAAGCATGACTTTCAGTCCATCCACCACATTCACTAGTGTATCAATCATCACACCCTCTCAAATATCCATTACCAATTCCAGTGTATTTAGCACCTGCTCATCACAGCCCAACCAATTTTCTAGTTGTGGATTCGACTCCACTACTAACAACCTCACATTTTCAGGAACAACTACTCTATCTGGTCAGACGACTGTCTCATGGGCTAATAGTCTTATGCCTAACTCCTTCAAGTCAACCGACAGATTCCAAATATTTACCTATTTCAATGGTTGGCTTGTGGAATCATTTACTGGGCTGCTTACCTTAACTATGAATACAACCGCATAGTTCATCTCCAAAACTACCTTCCTATCCTCCAACGTCAACTCTGCCACTTCCTCTATGACCATAACATTCCAAATGCCCTCTCGAAGCCCATCAGGTACCCTCTTAGTCACTATTCCAACTGAAATTACAATCAGCCCCACTGTCACTTGTACTCTCAATACAGTTGCAGTTAGCTGTGGTAGAACTGGCAGCAGCTTATCAATATCGGTATCTAATACCAGTCTCAGTAACACTCTAGTGGTTAGCACTGTGGTCAACCCACCATCCCTTGAACCCACAAGCACTGTAGTGACTCTTAGCCTCAGTGACTAATTCTCTCTCAGTTCTCTCCACTCCCAAATATCCACCCTTCAAAATACTGTATCAGCTACACTATCAGGTATTAATTTTACTCCAGGTACTGGGTTCTATGGGGAATCAGTAAGCCTCTCTGTGGGAAGCTCCCTACTTGGGAAACAGTCTTACATAGAGATTACTCCGCCTTCAGGTTTTGGGACTTTAGCAATAGGAAGCTAGCCTTGTACTAACTGTACAGTCCAGGCAGTTAACACCGTCAGATTCTCCACAACCAGCACAAGCTTCACACTAGTTCTGTAATTAATAGCCGCCCAGTTCAATACATCTAATGGGTTCTCAATCAGTACCTACAGCTCAACTGGTTTCCTAATGGAAAAAGGAACAACTGTAAGTTGGTATCCCAAGTGTTCCAATACAGTGTGCAGGAACTGTAACGCTACTCAGTGCATTGACTGCTATAACGCTACTATCTCTAGCAACATACTCCTCAAAGATGGAACCTGCACAACTGAGTGCCCTCTTACTGGTTATTATCTAGTAGGGACGCTGTGAAAGCAGTGTAATTCCAACTGCAAGAAATGTTCTCTAATAAGCACCAACTGTACTGCCTGCAACAGCACAACCTACTTAGATTCAATAACAAGTTCGTGCGTTACAGTCTGTCCTTAAAAGTATTACAAGCATGATTCTACTCGGAAGTGCCTGCCCTGCATCTCTCCCTGTTAGAAATGCTCAGGTGATATTACTTGTCTGAGTTGCTTAACCGGATTCTTCCTTCTCAACACGAGCTGTCCTTCTAGCTGCAATGTCCCTCAGTACATTCAGAACTCAGTTAACAGAACATGTGATATCTGTTCTACTAACTGCCTTACCTGCTAGAATTTGACATTTACCTGTACGTCTTGTGATCAGACTAAACCTCTCTATCTGGACACAAATACAAAAACTTGTGTCAGCAACTGTCCTACAGGACTAGTAGTTAAGAACGGTGTATGCAGTCCCTGTGAATCACCTTGTCTGAGGTGTTCCATTACAGTCACCAACTGTACTTCCTGCAACTTCACCTCCATCTATAAATGGTACCACTAACTAACATGCTTATAAACATGTCCTGTTCAAAACTACTACCCAAACACTACAACTGGAGCCTGTTAATTATGCCCCACCCAGTGCATCGTATGCACATCTTTAAGTAACTGTAGTTCGTGCAAGGCAGGATTCTACCACTTTAGCAACTCCCAATGTATTACGGCATGCCCATCAGGAACCTATATCATAAATAATCTTACTTGTTAAGTATGCAACTCCAGTTGCCAAACCTGTCAGTAGGCCTCAACTTGCTTAACTTGTATGTATCCTTTGCGGTTGTACCTGGGAATATGCTACTCTAACTGTCCTTCTGGTACATACGCTGGAAACACAAGTGACTGCTTTGTGTGTGTCAACAGTTGTGCTACCTGTCTGAATTCAACATACTGCAACAGCTGTGTCTCCAACTACTATCTTTACAACACTAAATGCTGGCAACCCTGCCCTAGTGGAACCTATATTAATGGTCTAAATTGTGCTGTCTGTCCAACTGGATGCACTACATGCAACAATGGCTCATACTGCCTTTCTTGTGGCTCCAGCTATTCGATGGAGAACTTTCTTTGTGTCTCCACCTGCTCTGTGGGTATATCTTCCCTCCAAATCTGTTATCCTTGTGGTACATCTTGCTCCATCTGTACTTACAGCTGCATTAATTGTACTCCAGCATGCAGTCTCTGCTAAATTGGCTATGCTCTTAGTGGTCTTTATTGTATTACCCCGTGTCCAGCAACAACGGTCGACATAAATAGAGTATGCGTAAATTGCTCAGTCAAATATACTACTGACTGTCTCACTTGTAACTCAAGTCAGTGTCTAACCTGTGCACAGGGAGCCCTAATTAATGGTAGTTGCACTTCTTGTCCATCAGGCCAATACCCTAACATCAATAACTGTGTAAACTGTCCCTCTTAATGCGCCACTTGCCAAAATAATTCATACTGCCAGACCTGCAGTTCTGGTTACTATCTTAATTCTAATCGTTGCACTTCCGAATGTCCTCAAAATATGGTACCAACTGGAACAGTGTGTGCAGAATGTACTCCTTACTGCTCAATATGCAACAAAACTACCAATTTATGTACTGTCTGCCAAGGCACTTACTACGTCTACCAAGGTTCATGCGTCAACAAATGTCCTGACGACCTAACAGTTTCCCTAAATGGTTCGAACTGTATAACAGTGATCGAATACTACAACTAGTATAGCAAATAGAGCAAAACTATCTACTTCCCCTTCACTATTGTACTTGTAGCCACTCTATGCATAGTCCTAGCCTTCAAATGCAAATATCCTTCTTCTCATCTATTCACGATGGCTACAGCTTTTATAAGTGCAGCAGAGATAGGAACCTGGATACTATTTATGTGGGTGGAATCAGATGTTTACGCTCATGGACATTCCCTCGGAATCTACGGAATGTATTGTATGGCCATCACTTTCGGCTGTCTGTTGGCAATTAATCTCATACTCTTGTTAGTGTTACACAAATACATAAAGATAGACGACCAGTACAATAAATGGGTTAAGCGATAAAACCACTAGTGTTCAACCATAGCAATTCTAAGTGTGAGTGCCTGTCTGAACTACAAAATATTCAGACTCACCTATTCCAAAATGTTCGATAAAGGCAATTTCTGTCTTGTACTCACCTCCCTAAACAATTTGAGGCCAATAAACGCACTCACTATCCTGGCTGTCTTCTTCGTGTCTGCCCAAGCAGCCATCGGTGCTTCTCTCGCTATGTATAATTCTGTTTCCAGAGACCAGGAGTTTTGGATTGCAATCGACTGCCTCGTGGTGAGTGCATTTGGGTGTTTACTAGCATTGATAGACCTTCACCATCCACAGAACTACTTCTTTGACTAGTTTGAGTCCCAAAACGTCAAAAACATCTACAAGCTGCAGTCAGATAACCAAAGCTAAATCAAAGTTCAGTTTGAGGAGGACGAACAGAATGAGCTAAATAATCCTACTCTGGGCAAAACATTCTATAAAACTTTTAACAATCGGATGACCAAAGACTCTTTCAACAAAAGACTAGTTCCAGACTCATAGCAATAGGTGGAGTTTGCCTAAGGCTCTCTCGATATGGAACAAGCGCAAGCACCACCACCTTTTACAAGAACTGGTCAGAAGCTAAAAAGTAGGTAGAGTAACTAGTAAGTAATGGGCGCTGTACCGTAATTAGGCAGTCAGCAAGCTCTAATCGACCCGTAATAAGATGAATCGATGGGACAGATTTATGATGCTTTGGCACACTGGATAAAGGCAAAAAAGTATGATCAGTTCGGCTACTAGCTTCGCACTAACCAAAAAGGTTAGGAATAAAGGTTCGATACTGATGGCTACAGAGTAGTGATCGAGGGTTAAAAGCATGTTAGATACGATTAGAATGGACTCATAGTAAAGAAAGGTCTTAATGGCTAAATTACTAAATTCGATAAATAGGGTTTCAGAGTCTAAGTCTAACCCGATGGTACCATCAACAGATACGATTAGCGAAACTATTTAGTGAAGGACGACCCTTAGACGGGTAAGCGCACATTTCACGATGCCTTTGGTTATTAAGTCCGCATAATCGATGAGAAGTAAGTCAAATTCGACGAGGATGGCGACATGATTAGGGCTAATCCTCATACAGGATAACACTAAAAATATGATTAAAACGGCTACCGTATTGAAGTACAGGAAGATGGCAGGAGATTGAAGTTTGACGACTAGGGATTGAGAGTTTAGGCCGATCCAAAAACTGGAAGCATAGCTAAATATAATTCTCAAGGATATAAGGTGGTTGACTAAGGAGGAATACGCAAACTTTACTAATAGCACGGCTTTTAAGTTACTACTGATAAGTATGGCAACCGAATTCTAAGAGACTCCAACAACTTTATTGTCGATATCGTCGGCAACACAGTATTCAGATATGACGATTAAGGACTTAAGGCCGTATTCGACTAAAAGACCCAAACTTGGAAAAAGTATGATATCGATGGGTATGAAGTGCGCGTTGTAGACGGTAAGAAGGTCAGGTATGATCGAAATGGCTTCAGAGTTTAGCGAAACTACTATGGTGGGATAGTCCTCTTTGACTAGAAAGGCTACCGAGTGTAGATAGACGACAATGGAAATGTTTGTAGAGTAAGAGAAGACGGCCTTAAAGTAGTCACCAATAGTGAAGGCGTTGAGGTTTTGTATGATAAGAGGGGAAACAGGGTCGAGTTCGATGAATAAGGAAATTACAAAAAGATTGATGCTGAGGGAAACTAAATTTGGTTAGATGAGTATGGCTACGAAATAGCCAGAGACGAATAAGGCAACTAGGTCAAATATGATTTAGCAGGAGATAAGGTTATTGAAGCAGACGACTAGGATGTTATATTATTCGACTAAGGTAAACAAGATGGTTTAAATAATTAACCATAAACCAAAGTAGAGAAGCCTAAGCAGAAAACTCTCAGATTGAACAAAAGAAAAGAGATAAACCTAGACGAGGAGTTAAAAGTTATGTTCGAAGGAGAGCACAAAAAGCTGCTAGACGAAGATCAGTTGTAGGAGTATCCTGACATGCATTTATCCTAACTTTAGGATATCAACATAGAGTAAATTAGATAAGCCCATTTGTAAGACCAGCTTCAGGATCTGCTCTACGACTAAAGACACGAAATATCAGAAGACCAGTTTATAGTTAAACTAGACGACTTAAAGGAAATTAATGTTATTCCTAAATAGCAGCTGGTTGAGATGGAGGCTGGAATAAAAAAATAACCTTAGAAACAACCCGCACCTGCTGCATTAGTGGACTAATAGCATTAGATCGAAGATAACCAATATCATATTATCGAATGATATTATATACAATC
>JAOXNN020220246.1:0-15292 GCA_028571205.2 Hydropsyche betteni
AGATTTATCGATGGCCGCAGCTGAAGTCTAGTTAACAATATTATTATTATGCATGATGGTGCTAGATAATTTCTATGATCAAAGTTGTTACGCCATGTATAAAGTACTATTAAATTTTTGACAAGTTTCTTCTAAATATCAAAATTATTTAAAATTAATCTAACGACTCTTTCAAAAAATATTAGTTTTTCGGTATATTATGAGTAAATACAGATGCATTTTGAATTACAACATTCACATATTTTTTAAAAATTACATTTTGAATTTTTAGTACTCAAAAGTCTATTTAGTCAAAATATATAATATAATTTATCAAATCAGTGTTACCTGTTGTTGATTTTCTCGCTGCATTGCCAATCTGGATTTAACATAAGCCCTAGTCTCCATAAAGGACTTCCTTTGAGCGACTTCCCTCGGATAATGGATCAAAACCCCACACACGTTCATGCAGATCAGCAAAAGTACATTGCAGAACACCTGAAAACCATACAAAATTACATAATATTCAAAGCGAAATTTGAATTGAAATTTTCCCGACTACACAAAATATTAATTGGAAAATTGTAACTGTTAGGAATACATGGAATAACTCGCGACAAAACGGAGAGCGAAAATTAAACTGTCGGAGTGTCGTGTAAGAAGAAATTAAAGTCGAGTCAGTCTTGAACTAACTTCTGCCGGGGAAAACGCATATCTCTGGAAGGGGATAAATAGAAAAATAAGGGAACGTTTCGGAAAAAATAGAGTTTTCCTTCCGAGGAAATTTCCCGTTTAAAAGGCGGGGAAGTTTTTTTGAATAAAAAAGCGTGGAAACCGAAGAGCGACGCTTCTTGAAAATTTCTTTGATGTTATGATGAAAAATATATCACTCGACTCGAGGAAGGAAATTTCTTGTCGTTAATTTGTCATGTCGAATGTGAAATTATTTAGTTATTCGAGATGACATATGATTTTGAAGTTTTAAAGGAAATATATATCGAAGAATAGCACTCTAACTGCTTTGCATACTGATAACGATCAAACCATTTTGCAGTTTTAAAATAAGTAAAGTGTACTCGAATAAAAATATTACTTTCATGATTCGAAAATGTTATTTGATTTTTTTTTTACAATTGACGGCATTAAGTAACGACGAATATGATCAACAAACGAATGTTTGATATAAGTACGTTTCATATTTTCCAAATTGATTATTTTGTTAAATAAGGATGAAATCCATGGTGAGTGAAATAAGTAATGAACAATACGTTCTTACATCTCAACATTACGAAGTATGCTTACACTTATGCTTTTATTTACGCTTACCATAGAATTACCGTAAATTTTCATCATAATGGTAATGCTCCTTAAGTATGAGCATATTAGTGAACGAAAATATCATAATATGCTCACAAAAACATTCACACTTGCGCTCATTTTTGAAGCTTCAGCCTTAAAGCATTTATGTGAGTATAAGTGTACGATAATATCCAAATTCATTCACTACGAAGTCTTATCCTTAAAGCATTTTTGTATCTCAAATTTTTTCCTTGAACTATGAAAGATCCTCATGGCTACATTCATTATAAAATTATTGCAAATTTTCACTTCAAAAGCAATGTTCTATAAGCACGAACATATTAATGTAGAAAATATCCAAATACACTCACACATGCGTTCACGCTTACACTCACTATGAAGCCTTGTCCTTAAAACATTGTTGTACCTAAAATTGTTTTCCTGTGTATATTTCCCTGTGGTGAGATATGTTTACGTTTACGTTCACTATAGTATTTTCATTAAGAGACCAATGCTCTATAAGTGTGAAATATAATATGTTTTATAAATGCGAGTGGACGAAAATATGCAAATATACTCAAAAATACGTTAATAATTACGCTCACTACGGAGTCTAGCCTTTAAAAAGTTCCGATTTGAAAATTCGCACCACTACCACTACGCGACTTTCACTTCACAAAAATAACTATTTTCGATTCACAACGCGTTGTTTGCTCACATCAAAGATTTCTAACGAGTTTAATTAACTGGAGAAACTTTATCGATGCGAAAAAAAGGTTATCGATTCTCGGAATTCGATTCAATGCATCCGAGGAGCGAATTTCCGAAACAAGGCGGGCTGCTTCGAAGTTTTCCGCTGTGATGAAGTGAATTATTCCAAATTCGTACAAGTTTATCGGTAACACTTTACCCTTTGTGAGTCACGTACTTCCATTACGTGCGAGGTGATAAAATGTTATGTCTTTAATTTTTTTATGGTCACTAGTTTTTCTCGGAACGAATTTACGGCCGAAGCGATGAACTCATAAGAAGTATATATCGCAAGAAATGTTATTTTTAAAAATAATACCGATTAGATTGAAACAGTACCGTTCAATTTCGGAATTAGATAGAACTGCCCTCAAAATTACTATTACATCAACTCCATCCACAAAACTATCTTCAAATTCATCCCAATATCCTTAAACATCCTCAACAAAAACTACTCTTAAATCTAATTCTATCTAAAAAGTTATCTTCAGATTCATCTCCGTATTCAAAAACACCTCAATATAAAATTACTTCCAAATTTAACGTAAAACAATAGTTTCATATAAAAAATCATCACCAGATTCATCTTCATATTCAAAAATGTTCTCATCTTAAAAATTATTATCAAATTACTCTCAAAACTAACTTTAAATCTACCCCATATACAACACCATCTTCAAATCCATCCTTAAATCTAAATACAACCTGTATCTCATCCCATAATTTATAACAGGTATCGACAAACTTCGGTCCGTTGTCTGTTTTTAATGTGGTCCGCATAAAAATGTCCGTTTTTTCATGAAAAAATTAAAATTAAATAAATGTAAAAGAAAAAGTAGAACCAGTTTAGAAATTCTCATCAATTAAAAGAAATTGCAGTAGATATACTTTCTGAACTTATTTATTGTTAAACTACAGTTATAAAAGCATTTTTCAGGTCTTGATAACTCTTTCCGCTCGCGGAGCTTTTCCGCAGTAGATATGATGATGATCATTTTCCAAGGTTTTATCTACAATATTCATTCAATTCAGCGTAAAATATTTATAAGCAAACTTACAGAATCGGCATTATATTTCGAATTTTGTAATTGGCGCACCTATGTCAAATTCTGAGCTAAAAAGTGATAGAGCTTTGGTGAGTCCAGCGCGCCCAGCGAGTGGAAAGGGATAAAAGTGCAAAAAAAATTTCCATATTTCAAAATCCGTTTAACTATACAATTGAGGATCTTCTTTCAGACCCTCAATTTGATCTGATTGTTTTGAAAAAATATTTGTTTAGAAAATTATAGTACTTATTAGTTAGGCTGACAATACGTACGTTTTCACCGGGACTGTCCCGTTTTTGGTCCTGGGAAATATAGTCACCCTATTATTAATACTTATTTTATTGGTACTATCTGTATATAATTTTTTTTAAACGAACACTTGGATTTTTAAATAACTCTTGAGGCCGTAAATTTTTAAATTTTGAGCTTATTTTTTATTGCCCTTTGAATAGAATTATTCATATAAATATCTTGGTACATCGAGTTTGCTATCCAGCCCGTTGAGTCTCGAATTTTTATGATCTGGCCTTTTCCGAAAAAAGTTTGCCGACCCCTGCTTTATATCATTCATTACATACGTAATGCTACAATATATGACGTCGCGTGTAACTTATGTCCTTATTCCCTTGCGAGTTCCTCTAGTATTATTCATACACTAGTAAATAGGCCCGACGTTAATAACATCGGTTGTGAATTGATAACCATATTATTACGCGATAAAATAAAAATTAAATATATCTCTGTAAAATTATTTTAAAACCGTGTCGTTGCGAAATGTCTCGAGAATATAAGATTATAGCCGTTATTATGATGAACATAAAGACGAAATTTGGAGCTCGAGATTTTCGAGCTCGAGAATGATGCAAATAGCGATTACAACTCTTAATTTAATGAGCATACAGGCTAAATCGGAACGGCAAAGCAGTAATGACATCGGCTGCCTGACTCCTGTACTCGATTTGAATATTTAATTAATAAAATCAAAATAGTTCATTTGCTATTGTCAAAAGACCTCATATTGGCAAAACCAGTAGTTAGTAGGTAATAAGCATATCATATCCCCTATATATAATAGCGGATTTCTGTGTGTGTGACATTTTTATAATCTTTTTTTATGATGATGATGATGATGATGATGATGATGATGATCATATATCGTAATAGTGTCAATGACAAATTAACTGAATTTATTAATTAAATATTGAACATTCAAATCAAGTACGGGTATTGGGCGGCTTCTACCTCTGTATTCGCCTATATGTTACAAACAAATAACAAATGAACTACTTGATTTTATTAATTAAATATTAAATATTCAAATCAAATTTCGAGTTCACACGATCGGTTTTTCACATATTATCGTTTTCCGTTTCTTAACAAAACCACAGCCGATGTTATTAACATCGGGCCTATATATTAGTTATATTATAGACGTTAAGTGTATACGCATAAAGACAATATTCGCGAAAAAGTCGCGAGCGTCATTCGAACGAACGAATACGCGAATGAACAGACACATACACACGAACACACATAAGTCCGTGATTACATATAGGGGATACATACATACATATAAATATCGAAGTTATACACAAATAGTACAACTTCAAAAACATATTAATCACATCAATATCAAACACATCACAATAAACACCACATGTCGAACACGATTCGCCAAAATGGCGACTAGTCAAACAAACACGGCCCTTTTGATGTACACCCTTCAACCTAAACAATCAATTGCAACCGAACGATTGTGCGTTGATCGTTATCGGGGTATCGTTGAATAATATATGTATACAAACGGAACGAAACAATGCCTCGTATCAATTTAGTTTGATATTCAAATCGGAGTGGATGTCTTCACAATTGGGACGTCGATTCGGAAATTTCGCATCCGAAAATTCGCCAATTACGAACGATGAAACATTCATGACATGATAATAATGATGTATTGTAATATAAGATTCGACAGTTTTGGGGGAAAATAGATTTTATTGTGTTGATACGTTGTAACGAGGAATAGTTTGTAATTATTTTATAACGGATGCGATTTAACTTTGCATTAATAAAAGGATTTTTCTATTTGCAGTTACATTAACTGCGAATAATTGGCTATATGCAGTTATAGTAACTGCGAATTTGCAAAGATTTTATGCGTGAGCGCAGTACGATTAATAAATTGTTATATATTTACATATATAGTTATTTATTATTTTTTTTTAGATTGAAAAATATTTTAAAAGTATAATATTATGCATACAATGACAATTAAATTTAATAAAAGTTTTATCACAAAAATTAATAAAAGTTCAAGGTGAAAAAGCGATCTATTATAACAACTGTCACTCTGTCGTTGTAATTGCAGATAGCCAATAATTCGAAGTTACTATAACTGTAAATAGCCAATAATTCGTAGTTACTATTACTGCAAATAGCCAATAATTCGCAGTAAGTGTAACTGCAAATAGCCTCAACTTTAATAAAAATATAGATTGAATCTTAGAACTAATTACTTGTGCATTAGAAAAATGTACGATGTGCCATATTTCTGGTGCATAAAATAATCTCTTATTGAGCAACGCTTTATTCATAGTGTGCAATAAAAAAAATTGCAATATGAAATAAGTTTTAAAAAAATATGAAATATGCAATTGAATGTATAATTGAATGTATAATCACCAGAGTAAAGACAATCTCTACAGGTAACTTTCAATCACATTTTAACATTTTGGTTCGTTTTTTTTTAACAATGCTGATTTTGTCTGAATTCGGTTAGTTGCGAATCGATTATATTATGAAAATTGCGGCCGATGTTTCGCTCGGTTCCTTTGAGCGGGCAAGTGGTTGCAAAATTGGCAACGAACACGCATTATCGCTTCTTCCACTTTTACCACTGAATCACCAGCATCGAAACTCGAGCTATTTCAGAGTCAACGTCTCTCCAACCTATAAACGTACCGGGTGTGTTTGGAAATTTTCGTAAGAATCCCTCCAAAACGCAATGTTTGTATGTCACGTGCACTAGAGAAAAAAAGATCCTCAGCATCAATAAAGTGTTGCCGTTGTCAGTTCTTTATATGCAAGAAACATTTTACAATTGAGATGATTTGCAACAATTGTAAGGATAAGAATATTGATTCTGACTAATGGGCCGATTTTTTTTGTTGAAACAAGTGGTTTTTCGTTTTTTTTGTTTAGAATGTATTATTTTTTTTTAAAGTACTGTCATTTATCATTTCTGCATAATTTTGCATATGGGTATATTGATTCAAAAAATAAAACATAACGCACTAAACCAACGTTGACAATCCCTGCGGGTATCGCAGTTCCGATATTAACACATTCTCGACGGATTTCGAAATTAGCTATGCACGCGATAACCTTACACATGCCCGGTAATGTGCACATACTCCGTATACACATATATGTTGCGGGTATTGCGGGTATATCCTTTCGTATTTTAAATTTTAACATCGACACGAGTGTCGGTCATGTTTCGACATAAACAAAGCATATGAATGATACGCCGTTTTATAATGGCGACAATGCAATACGATTTTATTTTGCAAAATGATCGATAGTTCAATTGTAAATGTTTATTGTGATTGTCGAAGTTGATCGATGGTCGTTGCAGTTAGTAATTGGATGTTAATATTTATACATCGAATACACGAACACATTGAACATTGTTTACACGTTTACACATTGAATATATTGTTTTCATATACGTTTTTTGATATGAGCAAAATTTTGATAAAACCGGTTGAGATATATTGTACAGAAAATTTTCAAAAGAGAGTTCTACTTAATGCTTCATATCTGTAATTTTTAAAAAATTTTCATTCGTTATTATTTCAAATTATTTATAAATCTACTATTTATATGTGTAAAAAAAAAAAATTATTTTACATACTTAATGCCTGCGTAAAAAAATGATTATTTTCATACTTATTTTAAGAAGTCAATCACAAATTTTATACGATTAATTGACTGAATCGACCAGTTGACTTATATTTTATATATTTTGACAACAAAATCATAATTTCAATAATATTCTTTTCAAAAATTATCGATAATTTTATAATTCGTAATACTTTTTAACTCTTTTACGATCAATTGACTTACCAACGGCCAATTGACCGATAAATTCTTCATATTTTGAGAAAAAAACACATATAATAATATTATTATGATATAAGAAAATGCGTCACTAGTTTTCCGATTGGAACATATGTTTATGACCCAGGCTGTAACTCGAAGGCTATATAATATAGAGACATTACGAAAACTCTTAAACGCGTTTAAGATAATTAAATTGATGGCCATAAATAGAAGATGTGTAATTTACAACGAGAATTGATTAGGAGCTTTTGTTCGCGTTAATGTTTCGTTATAAAAAAAATGTAAGCCCTCGATTTACTTATTGACTAGTAATCGAAACATTCGCCAGTAAATTAAGTAAGGAAAATTAGATTATTTTGAATTGAAAAAAAAAAATACTTTGTATTCATTTCGGAAATGTAATGCGTTTAATATATATATATTAACGAGTGAATGTATAATTCGAAACGTTCAAAGTTATAAATAAAATGAGAAGAGAACTAAATGTTTTCGTATTGAAAATGAAATATTATTTTGTATTCGTTCCGAAAACGTGATGCGCTTAATAAACTTTTTCATTTCCATTGGTGAAATTTGAAGTTTATGCAATTTTAAATAAAAAGTGTCGGTTTGTTTCAAATTTCAATATATTTATGGATGCAAAAATCCGAATTCATTTTGTGATTGTTTTTCGGTTGCTTTCATGAACAGATGTCCGTGCAAAATTTACAACTAAATTAAAATATGTACAAAATACGATAACAAAGTTATCTAGTTAGTGCTATAACGGAGTTAAAATTAAAATTTCATATGCATACAATATTTTTTTTAATTTAAAAAATACTTCGATGTTGTACTTATTACATGTACACTGAAAAAATATACTTGAATCAAAATTTTTCACTTCTATTAATAAAATTTTATAATAGTTTACTTTAAATCGGTCAAAAATTCACGATTAGTCATAATTACAACAAAAAAAAAAATCGAATACATTTTCTACAAAAAACGACTCCGTCAAAGAAACTCCGGTCCTCATTTAAATAAAAATTCTTATTGTTAGTGAATTCGAGTGGACAAAATTCGTTTATATTCTTCGCGAACGTTTCTGCGCATATCGAATTCGCATTACGCCTTAAAAAAAAAGTATTTTTCGCATGATAAAATAAGGCTTTTCCCCGTTTTCATACAGCCTATAAATTATCTTTCATCCGGGGTTAATAGATCAATCCCGACGTCGGGAAAAGCGTTGCGTCTCACAAAAGACCCCTCATTAGAGCCTTTCGGAAAATCGAACCGTAAATAATATCTAATTACAAATTAAAACACATATACCGTGTTTATTTTTAAAAATGTACCATTATATGTGACACTTTTCCATTTCGCGTCGTTATTTCGCGTATTTCTCCTTTATATGGAATAAGTGTCGGGGAAGGATCACTTTGGTGGGAAAAGGTACGCATTTTTGACGAAGTTAATAAAACACGGAAAATGCGAGCCGGAGAATGTTTTCGGTTCGCCGATTTCGAAAAATGAAATGTCTTCGTGTAATTTTGTTTATTTCGCATTGTGTTAATGTAATAATCTGCGGAGCGTTTGAATTCTGAGCGGAAAGTGTTCGAAAATGAAAAGAATCACTTTACTACTGTGACAGCTTTGGAATTTGTAATTTTAAATTTTTAAAATTGCACATTCGTTTTAAGCAGACGATCCTTATGAATTTAAATATCATTCGGTGGGAGAATTCTGAAGCGTTTTTTTATATTGCAGAGAGCAACGAAGAATCTCTACGACAGATTGGAAGAATGCAATTGTTAAAGAGGATGGTATTTAATATCGTAAATTATGAAAATGCTAATTAGATTTCTGTTAATTAAAATGAAGAATATATAAATCCAATTTTTGTCAATAAATTTTTTTAATAAAGGTTCTTATATTTATTAACTGGGACTTTCAAAAGTTTTAGTTTTTTTATGTTACCCTGTATATGTTGGCCCAAAGGTCTCAAAGTCTTAAAGAGGTGAACTTAGTCCAAAGTATCATAGTTTTTAATTTGCACACTAATAATTCCCAAATGATAGACAAAATTGCAGACAAACCTTTGTTTGTTTGCCATGTACAATATTTAATCCTTAAATAGGAATACAAAAATCTATATCAGCTAAAAACCATTAGAAATACATGATTAGTTATCAAAAATTACTGAAGTAGAGGGATACTAGAGTTTTTCGATACTGTTTGTTTTAAAAAAAACGGAGTTCAAAGTTTACAAATATTTCTAAAAAAATCTCTATTTAAAATTATTTCGGTTAATGCATCAAAAATGAAGATATCTAATCGGTTCTCAAAATTAGGGTACAAAGATAAAACGTAAAACATCAACATTATCTATCAAATACGACAGTTGACGCATATTATGATATATGTACAGAAAGCTGAAAAAACTTGCATTGTTGACACCAAAGTGTTGCAATGTGTTTGAAAATGATATCAAAGTTCACAGCCGCAAAGCTCGTAGTCATAAAAAGCTCATTCTACAATATAATAGAAAAAAATCAGAAAGTCACCAATTAAAAAAATCATTTTTATACGGACATAAAACGTCGTTTCAATTTTGTTTTAAATTTCACAAAAAACACAAAATTCTATTTTTTATGAAAACCGCGATTACACAAACGTTCAACATATATTTTGTATATAACCTCACATTTTTAGCATATTTGTATATAACAATGTTATTGTGTATACCACACGGATAACTGTAAGCCGGCTGCATAAAATAATTGAAATTTCACCGTATCACGTGCATATTGCAAAATTTCGCACAAAAATCTAGACTGAAAACTCATCGGAAAATCACACTCCATTAATTAACTATCCACAACATTTTCCAAATAATTCGTTTTGAACACATGAGAACGCAATGCACAATAATCACGCCTCATTGCGAAATCAATTAATCAGTAAATGATCGATCGCTTTAATTACGCTAATCAATTCGCACGTACAATTGAAACCGTACAAGCCTCGCATCGAACCGATACACGTTTCCGTGGAAATTTCGCAATGTTATATATATATATAAGCTGAATTTTTCGCTTATTTATTTATAAACAACGGATACTTAGCAAGTTGGAAGTTGGCCGTGTACCACTAATGGCTTCACTTCACCGTCGAAGTGGCAATAGAGCCTTAAAGTGGATGTTTTCGCGATGGCGCATGGTTAACTTTGTCGCTTCTCAATTTAGAAATTGGTATTTGAATTATGATTGAGATGTTTCCGATTGAGAGCACATGAAAAAATTTTTGTATAAATATTAGCTAATCCCGTAAGTAATTTTGTATTTAAGATGGTTCTTTTCGATCTTTAGTTGAGTCATGTTCGTCGATTTCTCATCACTTGTAGTATATTGATAACAGATATTTTAAAGAACGTATTTTATTATATTCAAATTACTTTCAAACCAAATTGCAAATAGAGGCGTTCATTCCGAGTGAAGAATTTGTCCGCTTTTTTATGCCTTACCATTTCTTGGAGGAGAATTGCAACTGTTTCGATTAACAATATTTCCGATTAATTAGACAATATTTTGGAGATTCAGACGTGTCAGAGATAGTTTTAGGCGTTTCGATCATGAAGTTTTGACCTTAAAAATCGCTTTAGAAGTGGAAGACTGATGATAGTGGATGAAGATACTTTAAGAGCTGAAGTTGAAACAAATCTAACTGCAATTTCAAAAAATTGGTGAAAATCTATGATATTATAGTTCAAGTGTGCATAAACACATGAAAAAAATTTCCAAGATATGAAAAGAAGGAAGATAGATTCAGTATATAGGAAGCGGAGACAATATGAAAAATGAAATTATGGTGTTAGGGTAGGAGGAAATTCAACATCCTTTCTACTTTCCCGATCTTAAGCCATCAGATAACCATCTTTTCAGATCATTGCAAAATTATTTATACGGGAATTTTAGACCAAAGTGTTGCAATGTGGTTAAAAGAGCGTTGATAACCACAAACTAAAAGCTCGGCTTTGTAGATTATAAAAAGCTCATTCTAAAAGATGAAAGTCATCGGTTGAAGAAATTATTTTAGTATGAATATCAAAGGTTGCTTTAATATTGTTTAAATTGAAAAAAGGTGTAAGTTTTTTTATATGAGATTGCACAAACGTTACGTAACATATTATAATTTTATATGATATATTATGATGGAAGTGTAAAATAATGTAAAATAGGAAATAATGGGATTGAAATGAAAGGTATTAATATTCCAGTTACACTAATGGATTAAAATAAAATTAATGAGAAGCTCATATTGAACGAATCAGAGCATATTGGGCATATATAAATAATTCGAATTTATACACAAGTGAAATGTACAATTTTTTGAATAAAATAATATTTGAAAATTACATATGTCGCGTGGAATTTTAAAGAGTCGATAACTCAACTTTGATACAATTTTTTTCCAGTAAAAATATTTATAAAACCATTGATTGAAATTATTCAAAAAATATGTGAGTCAGCAGATGTCAATGAGAATATTAACCGCGACGGAGAAATATTAATATACTTTATCAAATGTAAGAAAAGTTTATTTAGACCAAAATAACGAACTTTGAAATTAATTGAATGGATGGCTTATGTTACATATATGTCACAGTTTGAGTATCCAATTCGTTTATGTACGAACAAACTAATTTGTTTATACACCTTAAAACAGCTCTAGTCCAATGTGATACGACAATTCAAGTTGTTTGCACTCAGATAACGCTTTTATGTTAAATATCAATAAGGTGGAATTATACGCTATTTTAAAAACGTTCGGTAGTCGGTTGACCGGTGTCCGGTTGACGTTTGTCCACTTTGCGTGTGTCCTGTTGGCGTGTGTCCAGTTTGCATTTGTCCAGTTGGCATTTTTCGGTGGTGAGCTGACTTGCACCGTCAAAAGACATCCACCAATACCGCCAAACACCGAGTAAAAACCCGTCATGAAAAAAAATCATTCGAGTTTCACGTTTGTTCTCGAAACGTGCATGCCTCGATACATTTGACGTGTATGTAGTGAGTAGAAATAATTTGATTTGCTAATCCGGTTGAGTGGCGGGAAATTCATTAGCGAGCTATTATTATATTACGTTTTCTAGAAATTCTGACGATATATTATGAAATGACATATTTGCAAATGTTTTAATTAACCTGCGAGAGTCGTGCGGCGCAGAATAGTCTGAGGGGATGTTTTAATTAACTGTATTTCTCCAAAGAAAAAAATTAATATTTTATTTTATTTTATCTTTATTTTTTTTGTATTTTATATTTTTCATTTGCATTGCTATATACGTGCATAAATAAAAAAAAATTAGGAAAAAATATCTAAAGAAATATTTATCAGCTGGATTTATAAATATGAATAATTTGTGAGGTTAAAATAAAAAAAATAATATTATAATTTTATTAAAAATTAAAAATATGTATTATAAGATTATGGTTTATAAAGTGAAACTTATGATAGAGAAGTATAGCATTTGATCGTTTTCAAAATGATTATTTTTTTATAATAAATAGTATCCGTTTTTTAACATATTGTAATTATGATCTAACGAGTATATAGGCCCAATGTTAATAACATCGGGATATGTATATGTTTATTTTAAAGTCGGTGCCCGTACCCGATTTGAATATTCAATATTTAATTAATAAAACCAGTTCATTTGTTATTGTCACAATTACGACATATAGGCAAAACCAGAGGCAGTAGGTAAAAAGCATCATATTATAGATCATCATCATAATCATCATATCATCATCATTATTCATTTAAGAGTCACGGTTCGGGTCGTCCATTTTAAAGTCGCGAGCGTCATGGAACAGACGAACACACGAACACACAGAAATCCGCTATTTTATTTAGGGGATTTGTCATAGAACCCAAACTAACTTGCCACTTTTGAGTACTTTCACGAAAAATAAAAATGAATTTATTAAAAAAATTAATACATTACTCCTGCTTCGAAAATCCTCATTTTTCCGCCATTCTTTCACAATTTCCCAAACAAAATATATTTTTTTCCATCGTACAACATTAACGTAATAACGAAGACTCTTCCCACGTTCGGAATGAAACTTCCCAAACACGCCATAAAATATAATTTCTAAATAAAGTTGAA
Organism: Hydropsyche betteni; assembly: GCA_028571205.2. Lineage (NCBI taxonomy): Eukaryota > Metazoa > Arthropoda > Insecta > Trichoptera > Hydropsychidae > Hydropsyche > Hydropsyche betteni. Next base: position 13,351 of record JAOXNN020220246.1, read on the forward strand.
CCGAAACACAATATTCGACGCACACATGTAAAAGGCTTAATTAACTTTTCACGAGCCGAGAAAACGGGGTCCGAATTTTCCGTCACTTTTCTGTTTTTTTGCGCGCGCTTTCTTCGTTTATTTATTTATTTATTTGTTTGTTTTACACGCATACGCCGGGCGGAAGTGCTTTTGTAAATTTTCCGAAAATCGCCCACGTGAAAATTTCGCCAGAATTTTCCAACACTTTTTTGGGTATATACAAAAAGCGAATCTGCCTTTTTCAGTACAAATAGAATAGTGCAGTGCTTGTTACTTTAAAAATAGCAAACGGTGAAAGTTTCATGTTTCGTTCGCTGAAAAATGCTATGTTCCCTTCTCTTGTATAATTTTGTTTGATAGGATTTGCATTTTTGGATCACTTTGAAAATTATTATTGATGATAAAAAGTTGCGCGTGTGACGTGCAAGAATGCTCGTTAGTATAAATGAACGAATTTTAATTAGTGAGCATTTGTATGTATAATACGAAAAATATCAATTTTAAGAATTGTGATTGTTTTTATATGAAATTATATTTTGGGACTTGTAAATCCAATTAGTGAATAAAAAATTAACGTGTTGAAATTTATAGGTTTTATCAGTTAACGAAGGGTTAAAAGTGCCGGATCTTGTAAGCCTTCTCAGTAAATAAAATATTAAATATTTACGAACGAAAATGTAACGCTTTCCTTCCCATTTAGAACCGTGAGTATTTTTAATTTTGATCTAGAATATTCAGGAACTTTTTAGTTTTGTGAGCAAACAAAAGTTAAATATATTGCATTTTTAAAATTCTGTCCTAAATAAAGCGCGAAACGTTTTCAGAAATAAATTTAATATCCACACCCATTTATAATAGGATCAAGTTTATTTTTATGCTAAACTCAAAAGTTTCAACAATAAATAAAAATTAGAATTTTTCTTCCAATTTAGGTTCACATTTTATTGATGCACTTTCTATTTTTACAAACGCTTCAGAAAAATCTCATCAAAAACCATAAGTCGCAAATTTCACTCTGGCATCGTAAAACGGCGCGACTCAAAGACTATAAAATTAATCAAAAAAAAAAAAATAAACACCATACATCATAAAGCGACGGCAAAAATTGCGGAAAATTTTAAAATTGAAAAACAGAGAGACAAAGCGCCGCTTTTATGCGATAATAGGACGAGGGGAGAATTCGAAAATCCGACAGCAGTCGCTTTTTTCCCGCCTACAAATTGCATCTTGTTTACAACGAGCTCGTTTCTCGCGGAAAAAAAAACGACGCTCTTCAAAGTATTGCGAATTACGCGAACGATAATAATGATGTTGGAAAATCCACGTAGAATAGATGAAAGGAGGGAAAATGATCGTGATTGTGATTCGTTTGGTTTTAGTTATTTTTTTTTCAATCTATACAGTAAGCGCGAGCGTGAGCGTAAGAGTTCATTTTATCGTAAGTATGACTTTGAGCATGATAATGAGTGTGATTATAAATATGACCATAAATGTGACTGTGAACGTGAATATTAACATAAAAATGTGACGAGTTAATTTTCTTCGAAGGAAGGGATAAGATCGTCAATGAGAAGTTGGTCGTTCTGCAGGTCAAATCAAATACAAGTTCTCACGAGTTGCGAGAAGCAGGGTTTATTATACAGAACAGCGATTAGTTTACAATAATTGACACAAGACCAAGGTTTGATAGGACAAGTGAAGTTGGCAAGGCAAGAGGTCGCAGTGGCAACGTCCAGTCCCTTAGTGCAGTGCTCCGCAACCTTTTCTCACCCACGGCACACCAAAATTCTTCTTAGAATTCTGCGGTACACCAAAAGCTAAAATATATAAGTAGTGGCAAATTTTCGTAACCCCCCCCCTAACCCCCCTCGACATGCAATTTCCAAAAACCCAATGATGTATGCTATAAAATTAGTGCATG